>QLNU02000064.1:48471-62259 GCA_006491805.2 Dysdera silvatica | reverse complement strand
TTTGTAAATAGAGTACAGTTTAAATTTTGGATGTGTTTGTTCTCATAATGAATTATAATTCTTTTAATTATTATTTTCATTTTTCGTATGTTTATATATATATATATATGTGTGTGTGTGTGTGTGTGTGTGTGACACGATCAAGTAGCGAAAATAGTCCACCAGAAATTGGCAGCGAATGCTGGCTTTCTGACAGAAAAATGCCCGTACTACAAATATGAGCCAGAGACCGTGCATGAGAACGAAACACACAAGCTTTACTGGGATAGAGCAATCATAACAGACAAGACAGTCCCACATAACCGTCCTGACATAACCCTCGTCGATAAATCGAATAAGACCACGTACTTAATCGACATAGCAGTACCCAACACCAATAACATACAGACAACCTACACAACGAAAATCACCAAGTACCAAGATCTCAGACATGAAGTACGAGATATATGGGGTATGGAAAAGATCTTCATCATCCCGTTAGTCATCTCAGCAACAGGGATAGTACCAAAAACGCTTGCGACGAATTTGGAGATACTCAACATTGACCCAAACACCTACATTGAAATACAAAAAGCCACAATCCTAAACACGTGTCACATTGTCAGGAAGTTTCTAGACATGGCACATTAAGAAGTGATGTAAAAAGAGGCTTGGGAACATGGCGCTCTGCCCGTCCCAAAGCCTGTTTCCGCCAAGAATGGGCGAGGAAAACTTTTATATATATATATATATATATCATCATCATCATCATCATATTCAACCATTATCTATCCACTGCTGGATGAAGGTCTCTCCAAATGCTTTCCACACAAGTCTATCCTGGGCCATTCGTTTCCACGTCACCCCAACCTCTTTTCTTATTTCATCCACCCATCTAGTTTGAGGACGTTTTCTAGGTCTTCGGTGGTCTCTTGGAATCCAGTTCAGAATTTCTGTTGTCCATCGTTGATCAGTTCTTCTTGCAATATGCCCAGCCCATCGCCATTTCAGCCCTTTTACTTTAACAATGATGTCCTCTACTCTAGTTTGCTCTCTCACCCAAGTGTTTCTTTTTCGATCTCTCCTAGTTATTCCAAGCATGCACCTCTCCATGCTCCAACTGTTAGACTCCATGTCTCTGATCCATAAGAGAGGACTGGCAATACACACTGGTTGAAGACCTTTCTTTTTAGACACAAAGGCAATTTCCCCTTCAGGATAAAACTGTTTCTTCCAAATGCACTCCAGCCAAGTTTAATACGTCTGTTGAGTTCTTTCATAATGTTGCCATCCATTGAAATCAGCTGGCCAAGGTAAATATATGAATCAGCAATTTCTAGCTCAATGTTGTCAACTTGTATTTTTGTTTCCTCTACGAAATTATTGAACATGATCTTAGTTTTTTGTAGGTTCATCTTGAGTCCAACTTCTTTACTTCTAGTTGAGAGCTCCTGTACCATGTCTTGGAGTTCTGATGGGTTCGTTGAAAAAATAACAATGTCATCAGCAAACCGCAAATGATTTAAATATTCACCATTTATTTTTATTCCCTTGTTATTCCAATTTATCTGCTGAAAAATCATCTGTAAAGCTGAAGTAAAAAGTTTTGGAGAAATGGTATCTCCCTGCCTCACACCTTTACCAATTTTGATAGTTTTGGTATCTTTATGTAACCGAAATTTTGCACTTGCATTTTTATACACACGTTTCACCATGTCAATGTACACATCCTCAATGTCTGTTGATCTTAAAGAGTTGATGACTGCTGATGTTTTAATAGAGTCAAAGGCCTTCTCATAGTCAATAAATGCCACACACAATGGAAGTTCATATTCATGTGTTCTTTCAATTAATTCTCTTAATACTTGAATATGGTCCACTGTACTGAATCCACTTCGAAATCCAGCTTGTTCTCTTGGTTGAGCTGCATCTAATTTTTTCTGCAGGCGATGTGTTAGCACTTTTGTGAAGATTTTATAAATAGCAGGTAACAAGCTAATTGGTCGGTAATTTTTTAAATCCTCTTTATCACCTTTTTTATGCAAAAGAATTACTGTTGCAGAATCCCATTGGTTTGGTATGTTACCGCTGTTAAGACATTTGGTAAAGAATTTTGCAAGTATGTCTTCTACATATTCTCCAGCTTCTTTTAAGATATCTAATGTAATACCATCATCACCAGGGGCTCTTCCTTTCTTCATACTTTTTATTGCAAATGAAACTTCTTCTTTTAAGATTTTAGGAGCTGTTCCTTCGACTATCTCAGAGTCTTCGTTTAATCCACTGTTACTTTCGTATAGATTTTTGTAGAATTCTTCAACTCTTCTAAGTATTTCTTCCCTATTTCTTGTTACGGTGCCATCCTCTCCTTTTAATGCAATGATGTGTTTCTTCCCAACAGATAAACTTCCTTTAACAACCCTAAGGCTCTTGTTATTTTCAATGGCTTTCCTTACTAGCTCACAGTTGAATTTTCTTATGTCTTCTTTCATGCTTTTGCGCAGAGTTTTACAAAGTTCTATGTACTCAATCCTGGAACTGGTATTTTGATTGTCCACCTTCATATCTCTTCGCCTTTTCATGAGCTGTTTCGTCTTCTCAGATAATTTGCTATTGTGCTTTTTACAGGTTACACCACCAATTTCCCCAGCAGTTTCAACTATTGTCTTAACAATGTTTTCATTTGCTTCTGAGATGTCAACTTCTTCAATAAGTCCTTCCAGTGCAGAAAAGCGATTTTTTAATTCCAACTTGAATGCCTCGGTATTTTCTTTTAATTTCTTTAAATCCACCCTCTTACTTACTTGTTTCCTAATGAGCTTCTGTCGTTCTAATTTAGTATTTAAGTGCATTTTACATCTCACCATTCGATGATCACTTCCAGTATTAAATCTGTTCAGTACGCTGCAATCTTCAATAATTGATTTCTTGTTTGCCAGGATATAGTCAATTTCACTAGTTCCCCCATTTGGGTGTTTCCATGTCCATTTTCTTTGCGGTTTCTTCTTAAAAAATGAATTCATGATGCTAAGATTTTCAGCTTCTGCAAATTCGATGAGTTGATCGCCACGTTCATTCCTTTCCCCATATCCGTATTTACCAACCGATGTCTCTCCTTGTTCCTGTTGTCCAATTCTTGCATTGAAATCCCCCATGATGAGCTTGATATGTTGTTTCCCTTTGGTGTGTAACTCTTTGATTTCTTCATAAAATTCTTCAACCTCTTCGTCGGTATGGCTTGATGTTGGTGCATATACCTGTACTATTTGAAGTTGGTATCGCTGGGTTAGTTGAACAACGAGCCTCGCTGCTCGATCTGATGTACTTTCAACTTCCAGAAGACAGTCTTTAATTCTTTTGTTGATTAAGAAGCCAACACCACTTGTTCTTCCAGTTTCCGTTCCTCTATAATAAAACAAATGTCCACTTTTAAGTTCCACCAACTCTTCACCTTTTCTTCTAACTTCACTGAGTCCTACAATGTCCCATTTGATCTTGTCTAGTTCCTCTTCCAATTCCTGAAGTTTTGCTTCAGAAGCAAGGGATCGTCCATTAAACGTAGCCAAGGTCAATAACAAACGGCAGCCTGGGCCATTCCAGTGATTCTTAGCACCCCCTGCTTTCATGCCACACTGACCGCTGCCTTGATCAGGAGCACTCCAGCACCTGGAGACTAGGGGCCATGGTTTCTGGTGTGTCAACATAATGGAGGAATTAGCCATAATTTCACCACGCTGGCTAGACGGGTTGGTGAATTAGCCCTCCCCTTCCGCCTTTCTATCCGTGCAGCAAATATTAATTTGCCACATAAATAGAAAGCTCAGCCTGCACCACTTGAAGGCGGGGTAGGACACTAGGTTACTGGCCTGGCCGGTTCCACACATCGTCACATACGTTCAGCGTGTGGGTCTCCTTCCAGTTAGATACCAGCAACCCTTTTGCAGGCCATATATATATATATAACTTTACCAAAAAAATATAGATCCCATTCAATGGTCACAATATTTAATGAAAGAAATTATTTTAATTTTTTAAATGTTAAAAATTTAAAAAGTGAGGGAATGACTGTTTTCTCAGGATTTATCTATTAGTCATGCATTTGTAATCCAATGTTTTTATTTCACAAATCGCAATAATACATAAAAATGTGCCATTTTAGCATTGCTGTGTTGCAGATTTGTGAAATAAAATTGACTGGCGTGGCTGTTACATGTAAAAGGTTGTTGTGGGGTTTTTTTTATCCACTCTTTGATAAATGTGAATGTCATTAGGGAAAGGCCAATTGTATTTTCCTCCTTTTGTCGGGACCATGACATCAACCATCATATTTTTGAACATCTGGTTCTTTATTTCTCCAGGATACAAAAAGCTTTCTCGTATTCTACCAGCACCCAATCTCTTATTTTCAATTTAGTATTTTGACACATATCCATATTTCCTACAAATAAAGTATTTTTCTTTTTAGTATCTTAGTGAATCGGTATTTTTAGTTGACAATTAATAAAAAAATTATGTATTAACATAATTAAAATTATAATATATATCTTACCTTGCGTTCCAGTTATTGAAGTATCGATTTCCAGATCATTGTCCACTGAACCATACTCGAAATGTGTCCCCATGTGTTAGTGTTGACACAAAACTGATGGGTCGCATGCAAAGCATGAAAGTGAAGGGAAATTCAGTTTGCTGCTCTTACGACTATATGCAACTTGATGTACTTTCAATGTCCCATTAAAATTTTCAATTTCATTACTCAGCAGATGGTCAGCTTTGGTGATATTTTTATTTGTTACTTCAATTAATTGCACTCCTTTCAATTTTTTGCAAAACAGAAACGAATGTCATAATTATTGACATCTTTTCCTTCTGCAACAAGCCGATCAGCTGTTCTCTGGAGAACTGCTCCAATTCCATCGGGTACTCCCTTCCCATGCCCTGTTTCACCATAGTTCCATGTGAAGTTATGAATATCTGGAACTAGTTGTTGTATACGCTATGCAATTAGTTGGAACATTTTCCGATTTCTATATTGGTTAGGTGTTCATTCTATCACTAAGCATGTGCACAAATTTTGGTTTGATTGCTGATTATTGAAGAATCCACTGAAAAATTAGCTGAAGATGTGCTCATACAGATGTTGAGTCATGTCTGGGAGAACTTATGGTGGGAAAAGGGTGCGGAACTGTTGTATCATTTTCTTGGTTATAGTAAACACCCGTATGTAGTGTAACTTGTCATCTACCAATACTAAAATGAAGAGACTGAATTTTTTCATTATATTTGTAGCTGTAATTTTCGCTGAAGTCAATGTGCACTATAATTGAATCTGATAATAAAAATTTTTCTTTCCAAGTCTTTCATAATTTTGTCCTGATGCAATATATTTGCTACATAAGCCATATATTTTGATAAATTACTTTCCAGCTCCTTAACTAAATTTGAAATGCTAACTTGAAATTCAACTTTCATTGGTTTTTTAGTTACCTTCTCTTCATTCTTCACAACATATGTATATTTTTTCAAAACTCATTTTTTGTATGTCAATGTTTCTCCATCATTGTACGCAGGCATTTTTGTCCTTACAATTAAAACATTTTCTAAAAACCAATCTTCGCAGTTTGTATCACAACGTAGTGCCTGTAATAGAATTTCAGGTGTTTTGTAATCAATAACATTGATCTCGTGTAGTTTTGAGATCACCATCTCCATATTCGCATGTATCTCTCTATCAACAATTTTAGGTTGCATAACCCAAAACGGACACATTTTACAAAAAAAAGTAGGGTAACTGATTCGATAACCAGCAGTCCCATCTAAGAATTTTTTTATGAAGATTTTGTAGAGTATCATTCAATACTCTCTTTGTCTGCTTTTCTTTGTTTTTAGTAATGCATTCTCTTTTACCTGCACACATTCTAGAGACATCATCAGACTCAAAGAAAGCTGCCACATCTTTTGCCACCGTTTCAGATATGACTCTATATCACTTTGTCAAATTACTAGACTTCACTAACGAGACTTTGAATTCTTTACCTTTTCCATATGTACTTCATGTAACGTTTAGCATAAGACATTGCTCTATACTTTTTTAAAAATTTTCTGTTTAGCATTCTATCAAACATTTGTTTTTCTCTGTGTGTCTTTTCCAATCATTTTGAAGTTACTACCTATTTGTAAACGCAACGCTTCTCCGAAAACCAATTTTTTCTAAACTAATGGAGATACCCTTTCTTTATCTAAAAATTTATTCACTTGGCTGCTTGGTGACATTCTGGTCTTATCTCCATTTTTAATCCTGAAGAAGCTCTTCTTGTAGCGTTCAGCTCAAGATTTTTGAATTGCAACTTCCATTTCCAGTTACTTTATCTTTTTCCATGTGTGCGTGCACGTTTTATTTTTCTTATTTTTTTTCCTTAGAATTTTGGACTTCACACGGAGTAACATTTAAAGTATGTTTCCCATTTGAAGGTCCTGAAATACTGTCATTTGATTCTGGATCATCATAAATATCTGTATTTAATTCTTTTATAGATTGTTTCTTTAACTTGTAGTTGTTGGGAGTTTATCTTCCACTATTTCCTCTTTAGTCTTAGTTCACGATGGGACATCTTAGAGGCTGGTTTATCTGGTCCTTTTTCTTTTTTCCTTAAATATTTGATTTTCTCCTTTTCCTTTAAAATTGAACATGACTCTGCATTCATCTTAAGTCGTTCTCTTCTTCTCCTATCATATTCTTTTTTCTTCAAACCAACCTCTTCTTTGGTTTTTTTCCCCATAACAAAACTATCAAAACAACAGAAATCATAAATATTAAGATTTTGACTGTATTATAAAGCATGCATTTTCAAAATACTAATTTAAATTCATTCATTAAATCTTATATTTCTCTACAAACTGTCTTTTATTTTATATTTAATGATATCTTGTAAATAAATTCGGAACATAATTCCATTTCGAACAGCTGCACAGTAGGTTCTATTTTTCACCGATCAGATAATCGTGCCAAGATGACACCTTACAGCAAACCTAAACTATCCATAAACCTCTTGAAACCAGAAACTAGGCGATTATCCCTATAAATTTGGCATAAAATATACATGGCGAGAAATGTGATTTATTAGTTAAGCTTTCAATTTCTCACATGAAATATTTTATTTTATCAGAAGAGGGAAAAAAAAAGTATAAATTAAACAAGATGCATGTAAAATGTGAGGAATGTCCCACTTTTTTTGAATAATTCATGCTAAATTTCATTCCCTCACTTTAATAGTGAGGAAATGATAAATTCTTTGACTTCTGAAAGTAGGTTAGGCCTAACTGGTTTCTGACTTCAATCACATATAAGAACCTTCAGGCTATAATGCAATTCACAATTAACCTGTTTCCGGATTTTATTTTAAATATTTAAAAAAAAATCATGAGGGAATGATAAAGTAAAAAAAAAAAAAATCACCTAGTTTGATGTAATCAAGTGAACTTCAAACACAAAGCTTCCTTTTATTGAAGATGGAAGCATGCTACTTTGTTACTCCGTGTTGCCAAATGTAACTCACCAAACTTTATTCCAAATTTTTTTCGTTCATGATGATTGTGATGGAAAAAAGAAATCGCTGTGAGGGAATGATGCAGCATGCTGCGGACAAACTTTAAAATAGCAGTGTGGCAACAGTTTTGATATAAAAAATATAAAACATGGATTATATAGATTTTACAATTCAGTGTTATGAAATTAAGAAAACAGATGCACAAAATTTCTGCATATTTCTTTAGAGACATTTTTTTTTTATTTATTTTTAGACAGCAGCGGGGACAAGTGAGGGAATGACATTTCGTAAAGTTTTAGCTATCTTAATAAAATAAAAAATTTAAATTTCATTTACTATGATTATTTGAAATGCATGTTGATAAGTATTTTTCCCCAAAAAAATTATATATAATTTGAAAAACAACTGTGCAATATGTTGGGGACATGAAAATGACTGTTTTCACGATAATGACCCATAACAATACCTTTTCCCAGTCACTAGAGCAGCGGTCGCCAACCTTTCAGACGTCACGGACCACTAAATTCATAATTTTAAATCCCGCGGACCACATTTCGTGAATTTAGTGCAATATAAAGGCGAAAATTGTCATTCAGAATATGAGAATTTCTTAAAATATTATTTTTGTTTTATTACTGATAAAACATTAAAAATGCAAATAATATCCAGATTTTTCTGTGGACCACCAAAATTTTCCCGCGGATCACTGGTTGGCGACCGCTGCCCCAGAATATCATATGCAGATTTCACTGTGTTTCTTATTATTTTGACCATACTATTTGTATTTTTGTTATTTATAAACTGTTTTAATTTTAAGCTATACTATTTTCATCATTTTTATATTTCATCTATGTTTTGTATTTTTGCAATTGGCAACACCATGGCTTGTTTAATTGCTTTATGATTTCAAAATAAAATCAGTCCTTTAACATTCTTCTTCGAGTAAAGACCTATTTTCTTTCAACTCCTACGTGTAGTAATAATCAATGTTCTCTCTCTCATTGAAAATCAAATCGCAACACGAATATGTATTAATTTCATTGGCCTCCAAATGGAAAGCAAGTAGATCTTTTTGCTCAAAATCTCAACATTACATACAAAAAAAAAAGGCTACTTCTCACTGAAGCTTGCTTGTCGATATGTTTGTCTTACATGGGCACGTATTGAGTGAATTTTAAACTGTATTTAATAAATAAAAAATGGGCACGCTTTTTTTAAACAAAGTGTATAAAATTCTAAAAGAATTAGTGATCGAGGATGCCTTTTTAAGTAAGGCGAATATGATGAAAGAAACTTTTTGGTACTTGAAACAAGGGAACCTCCGATAACTTTCAAAAATACATAATAAAGAATTCATAATAAATGCTTTTCTGCGACAGTGACTTATGCCTATAGTTCCCAAACTTTTTCCATTCATGGCACCCTTGCTGAATCCAGTCTTTGCCCAAGGTTTCCTGTGTCAAATTCTAACAAGTATACGTTGCCCATGTCAAGTTTTGACAAGTGCACTTAGGCAAAAATAAATAAAATACACATTGAAGATCACACACACAAAAAAAAATGTAATGACATCTAGCAGACTTTGCACCTGTCCACTGCATGTTGCATCCTATCACATGAAAGTGAAAGTAAAAGTATGGCAAATTTTTAATATTTCCCAGCAGACACTTACGGAACTACTGAATTACGCTGATGGCTGTGTATTTAATGTGCTAAATATTTTGTAATGGAATTTTAATGAACATAAATGAAGCAAATAAATACAGTGGAACCTCGATTATCCATCTCCCAATTTACCCTCTTTCTCGCTTAACCATTGACGTTAAGTTCAAGTTAGCGCCGCTAGGCTAGAGCTGGCACAATCAGACTGTAAGGGTCAGTACCTCCTTGCCTACTAAATCAGTCATGTGCACATCTCTGAGCAGAGGCAGCTCCAGGGCCGGGCAACCCCTAGGGCCCCATGCCTGCATTTATTATTGACACATTTGTAATGTAAACTGTTTGTCATTAAATTGTAGACTCCCATTCATTATAAAACGTAAACGTAATTTATTCGAATTTCAATAACGCTAAAATGATATTTATTGTTCTTACAATTCATTTGTTATACTTTTATCAAATTAAGATTCTTGTTATTAACAACGGATCAGAAGAAGACAAAACTATTTACCATCTCCCATCAAATGGCTTAAAAACCTTGTTTTAGTTCATTTTTTAAATTTTTTCCAGGGAGTACCCCCCCAACCCCCTTTTATCTGGGGTCTATTCCATACCTTCAGGCTCCCCGGTAAGACCCCTTTCCAAAATATTAGGGCTCCGCAAGAGTGAATGGCCCAGGGTCCCACAAAGTCTAAGGCCACTACTGTCTCTAGGTTATGTTTATTGTCACGCTAGTGCTAACAATTGTTCGAAAACAATGAGTGAAAAACGTAAGCCTGTTGTGCTTGATTTGTTTAAAAAATTGGAGATCATTAAGTACCTACGAAAGGGAGAAAGTTCAGCTAGCATTGTGCCACTTTATGGCGTGGACTGAACAACTGTGAATGATATTAAAAGAGATGACAAAATCGAAAGCCATGTTTCCAAACTTACTTCTAACGTGACATTACAGTGAAGAAGACAATGAAAAAATCATCACTTGAGCAGTTGGACACCGTCGTTTATCAGTGGTTCATTCTAACACGTTCTCAAAGTGTTCCCCTTTCAGATTCGAACAAACTTCATTTGTGCCTTCAGTAAGTTTCACAATGTAATTTTTTGAAATGAATTATTTTAATAAAAATATACTATATTGTATCAAACAACAATATTAATCAATGTTTATTGGATCATCCATAGCTCAGTGGGTAGAGCCTCCGCCCGGCAAGTGGAAGGTCGTGGGTTCAGGTCCCACCGAAGGCAGAAATATTTATTTTCTTTCGAACGTTTCACCATCTAATCACGCCATACCATCGGCGTTGGTATCACTACGCCAATAAACGTTGATTGATTGACATTGTTGTTTGATTTAATCTGCGTAGTGTTCGATTTATATAAATACGTATTATATTATAAATTTCTTCTTTCTCGCTTAACCGTCTTTTCAATTATCCGTCAAGGCTCTGTGTCTGATAAATAATCGAGGTTTTTGCTGTATAAACTGTTTTTTTGAGCGTCTGCAAATAAAGCTCATTGTAGGAATTATTACGAATGCAAGTTCCTCCATATCATGCTTTTTGTATGTTTTTTTACTGAAATTGAAATGGTAATATAATAAGTTGGTCATTAAATTCAAAGCTGAATATTATTGTATTCATCTCTCATGCACATGTATTAGTTATACAGGTTTTATTTTCAAAATTTGGAATCTTAAATTCCGAAAGGCGCTTAGCAAGCAAACAGATATAATAAGTATTGTCCTTGGTCTCAAGCTCTTCGTTACATATGGGTCCTACTATATAACGTATATTCTAAATACACAGTAACACTAATACAGAATTTTTCAATATTTTGAATAGCCCCAATTTCCCACTCACCAGCTGCAAGAATCTAGTCACTAATGGCGACTGGGTAACCATATTTATTAAGACATGGATATATGCCAGGGTTGTGCTATACTGGAAGCACTGATTCCTATCTGGTTGGGTAGTTCGAAACAGATCAATTCTTTCAGGCAAGTGACCATTTTGTGTCAGGCCTCACGCTGTGGGCTTGAAGTTCAGATGCTTCGTTAAATTGTAAGTCAATCTCACCAACCCACCTAAGATGAGCATGAGGCCATTTCTTCTAAAATTTTTTCATCATATCATTCTGTATATATGGAAGGCATACTTAGAGTGAAAGACCTCTATCTCCTGTAATGGATAGAGAATGGTGATAGTTGGTGATGATATATGAGCACTTCCTATGCTATGTTGATGTATTCAGTATCCTGCCTTCTTTGTCTAAAACTATTTTTTCATGCCTTTCTTTTAAAGCTATTTCTCATACATTTACAAAAAATATATGAATATAACTTATTTGCATTTGCCTCCTGCAGCCCAGATGCGGACCTCATATACTTGGAAAGTACGTCTTGTAGCAACATCTGCATTGTACGCGATTATGGTATGATGATTTTTGTTGTATTTGTTTGTCATGGCAATTTAATGTGATAGAAAATATAATGTTCAATTCCACAGATTAGAAAATAAAAAAATAAACATAAGCTAATGAAAAAATTCCAATAACGTCTTAGATTTTATGTTCAAAAAGAATTTGGGTATCATGAATAGCAAGCTCATGTTTTCGCAAATCTCCAAATTACAAACGACATGTTTGTGCAAACTACTGCAAGTGTTCTGAAAAGTATCGCTTGAAACTAATGTTCATTCTGTTTTGTAAGGATCTTTAGGGGTTTGTAAAATCTAGAGTTCACTGTGGTATTTCTGTTTATCATGTTTATTTATACAGGGTGTGCATGAATATGTTTTACATTGAGGGGAAGTGGGTGAATCTCCAAAGCCATTTATAATTTTTTAAACACTACTTTATTTCGAAGGTATTGTAGATGAAAAGTTTTATTACTTCACTTTTGGCTTGAATTAAATTTTAACCAGTTTCTGGAATCATCATTCATTATATTACCCTAAAGGTGCTACAAACATGGATGTTTTCAATATAAAAAAAATTAGATAATGTTTTCAGTTATGTATCGCAGGAATATGATTTTTTCCATATTTTTACTTTGAAACGTGAAAAATTTTATATTAGTAATATGTAATAACTGATAATGTTGTGTAATTCATTTCCCATGAAAAAAATGTTTGTTTGTGGCAACCTTTTGGTGGCATAGTACAAGATGTTTGTGAGAACTGGACAATTTTTTATTCAAACCGTAAGAGATGGTATTCAGCTTTCATCCTTGATACCTCTGGAATGCAGTAGCATAGCAATTCAAAACTCGTGGGGAGTGTACTCATGTGGCTTTAAATAAGATTATGTCATGCAGCCTTGGAAAATAATGTGTTTTTATATCTGGGGGGGAGGGGGAGATGAGCCCCTCCCACTTTCCCATGCCATTGCCGGAATGAAGTATTATTTTGAAAGGCTATAAATGGCTGTGAATTCAAAATATCACGTACTACCAGTGTTGGCAAGTTTCTGCCATGGCAGTTAAAATCACTGGTTATAACCTGTTAAAACCTTATCAGTGATTTTTTTTCAACTCTCATCTGTGCCAAAAATAAAAAAAAGAACGCTCAGTTCTTTGAAACCGTAGGTGATGACAGCATGGACATCATTGTCCTCGTGCCGTAAAACTCAAACTGATTTTCAGTCTTGTAAATGACACAAAAAAAGTCTTGTAAATGACACAAAAAAAGTCTTGTAAATGACATAAAAAAAAATTGCCATGTATCTACCAAGGACCACCATGTGGTATACCCCAAGAACTGTAGATGGAACATTTTGCTTTATGTTCTTTTTCTCCCATTTACATAATGTATGCAAATTTCGTACGGTGATACGTATATTGTGCACACCACATGGTCAGGGCTCCCAGTTGGTCCGTTTTTTTTTACGTAAAGGTCCGCATTTGCATCTCAGGTCCTTGTTAGTCTTTATTTTCGTCTCAAGTCCATATTAGTCCTTTTTTTTATCATTTGATCCCTTTTTTCATGTTTAACGGACACTATCGGAAATTAGTTAATTAAACATAAATAATACATAATATGCATATGTTTACGGTGCCATAAAATTCACATTGTTGAATGCTGATTGGTCAGAGGTGATGAAGCTGTGGGACGTCACACCTCTATTATGTGGTGGGATTACGACTCCGGACAGGGTAGGCAGGGATAGGATTTACTGGACCTTAGAAAGTTCAGCATATTCTCTCCCTCCTCCCTCACTCATTTTTCAAAAGCTAATGAATTAAGTTTTTTTCAAATATATATCCTTTTACACATATACACAGTAGTTCAATTTTTTTTTATGTATTGAATTTTTTAAAGAATTTATTCCCTCCTAATATAGAACCTCTTAAGATTTTTTTTAGGATGTTTAATTATAATTTCGAAGATTTTTGAGCCGGGCCGTTGTGCCTTTAAATGCAGTGGTTAATCAAGCGTCTTTTTCCGTCGAGCAAAAATAAATAAAATGGTTTGTTAAAAAAGTTTTAATTAGTAATCTAATCAGTTAGTGTTAATTAGTATTAATTAAGCATGTGCAGATTTTTTGATGAAGTGCCCTTTTTTTCAATCCAGGGTTCCCTGCCCTTTCCTAATCCTAAAATGAACACTGA
>QLNU02000064.1:29755-48371 GCA_006491805.2 Dysdera silvatica | reverse complement strand
CTTTCATTTTGAATTTTCACAAACAATGGACCTCATAATGACTGTTTTCACAAGATTGACCCTAATAGACAAGATTGTCATCTGATATGCTACATCTGTTGAGACCATGGAAAATACCATTGTAGACAGAGTTCACTATGTAATAATTATAAAAGTTACATTACTTTCCTAGTTAAGTGGCAACAGTTTGTATACTTACATTGATGAGACAATTCACCTGTAACTTTGTTTACTTTGCGTTGAATCTTTGCATATTTAGCGAATTCATCGACCATATTGATGCCACCTAATTCAGCTTTAAGATCACAGACTTGTCGCCGCAGATTGGCTTCCATTTCGGTCTCTCTCGTAATTATCTGTTGTACCTGGGAAATTTAAACTTCAGTAAATAAATAGAATTTTTTATAAAATTTGCGAATACTTGCTATGCTTACCATTAAGAACTCATTTTAGTTACATATCCATGATTTTTGGTGCAGATTAGAGGCATCTACTGTAAGAGACGCTCTCAAAAAAGTTATTTAGGGGAGGGACAAGCCCTCTCAAAATTGATGAACAATAAATAAAAATAAATGCAGAATATTATATAATATCCTAATAGGAAATCTTTTCCTAAGAGGTTCTCCTACAGGTTTTCTTACTGAGGCAGGAGAGGAGTTATTGTCTGGTGGGCATGGTTTACTTCAATTTGTTGAGCCATGTTAAGCGTTGTTGTTCTACACATCTACACATTCACTTGACCGCACATGAAGGTTCTACATTCAGCTCTCCCCCACCCACCCCCCAATATTTTCAACCCTATGCATAGACTAAAACTTATTAATTCATAGGAGTGAAGAAATGAGAAAAGAAGTAACAGTACTGCTGACCAGGTTTAGAAATTAGGAGTAGAAAGTCAGGCATCAATCATTTTTCATCAGTTGCCAAAATGTTTTAGTTAAGTGCAATTTCAAAATGATTCATTTTGCTCATATCTATGCTCATCAGCAAACCATATAATGGCTTACAATGGTAATAATGAACAAATAAAATAGAGGCAGTTCACAAACTATGAAAATAAATGTTTATATACACTGCCTGACATAGAAAATGTCACAGCAGGAAGATGCGAATGCAGTGATATGTAAATTGTAGAGTAGATGCACATGTGCAAGTTATGGAAATGATCATTAAAAATTTTAATAAATGTGCAAGTTATGGATATGATTAAAATTTCTAGACAATTACATGAATTTTGCATGTAATATAAGTAGACAACCAGTACCTGAAGCAGTCGTCGTAAATGTCACGGCTGTGAAAAGATAAAAGTTTTGCTGTTACTGTATTTAGAGGATGAACAAAGAGTGTTAACGTATTTAAGATGCTACCGTACATAATTGCGTCGAACAGATGGGTTCATAGGAGGCCATGTTCACATGATTGGATGTCAGTTAATTACCTTCCCACTCCACGAAATGGAGATAAACTATGGAGTCAGATGAACACCACATAGTCAACGACAAATCACATCATTTGGATACCTACAGAACCAATGTCACATCAGACTCAGCAATATATCGCTCAGAATAAAAGACCCCACTTCTTATTATCCTATATTTTAAGTCACTGGAACCTGGTCTACATGGGAAAATTAAACGATTTGTTTTGCACCTGTTGGGCTATCTAGATGTGTAGTTTGGTTTGTCTTTGAGAATTCTTTCCTGGTGTGGTATTTTCTGTCAAGCAGTGTCTATTAAAGAACATTTTAAAATCTGGCCACCTTATATGTCCATGTGCTCCACCTCTTCACCACAAATTAATAATCAGTTAGGAGGTTAGAATTTGTGCCATATAAGCAATAGAACGTCAAATGCCAAAAATAAAGACTTAGACAAGTGCTCTCAATTCTCGGTCGGGGAAACTAAATTTATAGATGCAAAATACGACTAATGACTGCCAATTTCAAACCATGCTACAGACTGATCAAATATACACATGAGAACTTTTATGTATTAGAATGCAGGGACAACTAAGGTCATGATCCGTCATTATGAATGACGACTTGCAGTTTTCTATGGAAGCCGAATCCCTGTTCTTAGGGAACAAAAACCCTGGATTATGGTAAGAAGAAACACGACACAGACCAATGGTGCCATGAGAATCAAACTTAAATTAACACAAGAATCAATTTAGAAAATATTTTTAGGGGTTTACGACGCTTGAAAATCAATCAACGATTTAAAAAAAAATGTATCGTTCTCAGGGAGGGGAACAAGCCTTTTACTTGGATTTTCCCTCGGCAGCAGGGTCGGCCAATTTAAAAAAAAAACCATCATTGATTAAAATCAAAAATATATTATTTTTTTAAATCAAAATTTAATTATATTCTAAATCAAAATAATTTACAACAGGAAACAGGTTATTTAAATCAAACCAAAAAAAAAAGGGGAGAGGTGAGGAGAATGTACTTAGTATACTCTAAAAATGTTCTTTCTTTTTGCGAATTCTATACTTCTCTTTATTATGTGTGAAGACAGTCACTAGAGTGATAACAGTATTCATTGATTGTTTCAGCTCATAATCTAGATCAGCTGTCGTCAACAGTTAGTCCGCAGAAAAAGCTGGACATTATTTGCATTTTTAATGATTTATTAATAATAAAACAAAAATAATATTCTAAGTGATTCTCATATTCTGAATGACAATTTCCACCTTTATATTGCAGTAAATTCACGGAATGTGGTCTGCGGGATTTAAACATATGAATTTAGTGGTTCATGAGGTCCAAAAGGTTGGCGACCACTGATCTAGACCAATGACTTCATTACAATTCAATTATCGACTTTAGAGATGCGTCAGATAAAAAAAAAAATTTGACTCATAAATTAATAGATATAAATTAATTACAATTTAAGAAATATTAATTAATCATTCAATTAACTGATTAGAATTAATAAATATGGATTAATTAAAATGAGTACACATATATTAATTAATCAGAATTAATAAATATTGATCAATTTATTGCACAGAATCGATAAAATATTTGGAATAGACGTTTCAAGCTCAGCTCCCCCCACCGCCCCGAAATCAAATCTTGCATATGCCATTGATAAAGGGTGAAACTGCAGAACAATCCCAACACTCCAAGTTCCTTCCGTCACTAAAACTCAAGCAACAGCCTACTTTTAAAGCACATCGAACCATTTTATGGATGTGGCCTATCTACACACTGTATTTGCACATCCTAGCTTGAACGTTTGTAAAATAGAAGTCCACAACGATGGAATAATATTTCGCAGACGTTTTTCTGAATCAGTAAAAGCCTAGCAGGGAGAGGGGGTAACCCCCTCCCCCCCATTTACAAAAAGCATCAGATAACGAAGGCAAAGGAAAAATGTATCAGAAAAGCCTGCATAGTGAAAACAGAAAAAGACGTTTTCAAAGAAACTTGCATATGAATCTTTGCGGAGGGAATATTGTTTTAATAGCTTCCAAAACGATATATTCCGTAAGCTTCAAAAAACAGAGGAGAGTCCTTTTTAAATACATTTATAAACATTCCCAGCCCACAAAACATAAATCCATCATGGCATCATCCATGAAGCTTGTTTACAAAAACAAGATCATTTTAAGTTTCCACAAAAATGTTTATTACGGAAACTTCCAAAATGAGAGGAGAGAGTTTTTTAATACGTTAATAAAAATTCCAGGCTTGCAAAATATAAATCCATCATGGCTGCATCTATAAAGGAAGTCATGGCATCCAAAAAGGAAGTTGTCATCTTTGGTGAAATAGAGCTTGACACGTTGGGATTATTATGCAGTTACACCAAATAAAGGAGAGAGATTCTGGAGGACATTGTTGACATTAAATCTGGCACTCCATGGGTAGAGTCCAAACTAGAACCTACATTTTAGGCTAATTAATGGCTTGAGAAAAAAGGAAATTAGCCATACACTCAAAGCAATGATTATTGGATTACCGTTGCAATGCTTTAACCATTAAGTTAGAGTATGGCCACATGTTGACACTTTCTACCACTGGAATTTTTACATTTTAGTTGTTCGTTGTTATACATTCAGTAGTGTAAAACTCTTGGAGACTTCATATGTCAAGGTCTTCCATACGTTTCTGTCGAGTGCTTTTACCTTAAATTGCGCAATATTAAATTTTTTGTTGGTTTGAATGATGTCCAGTCAATGTAATCTTTGCCAGCTTCTTCTTCTTCCTCTGATTCCAGAGATCATTTAAAGCATCATAGATTTTTGAGTGAATTTGTGCATTAGGTGACCAGACGTCCCGGATCTTAACCCTGTTTTTGAAGTCCCTTCTGGATGCCAACTTGTCCCAGATTCAGCGAAAATGTTACGATTTACCTTGCTTTAAAGAACTTGGTGCTCGTACAGATACCGCCCCATTTCGTTTTTAGTGGGAAGTGTTTCCAGCCCGCATGGCAACTTTGTCCTGCCTTGCCGCCATGTTGCTTACGTCACATTACAGGCTCCGCTCCTTTCCCTCCTAGTCTTTACCCTACCCTCTTCCCTTCTAGCATCTCTCTCTTCTTCACTCCTACCCCTCTAACCTCTCTCTCTCTTTTCACCCTTACCCTTCTAACCTCTCTCTCTCCCCTTCACCCCTACCCTCCAACCTTTTCATGGTTTTTCTCCTCCCCCTTCCACTCCTAACCAGTTTTCTTCCTACTTCCCCCCCCCCCTTCAAATCTCTTTCCACTCTCAACGTCCACCCCCTTCGTTTCTTAACCTTCCCCCCTGTTGGCTTTCCTCTCTTTTCCTCCATCCCTTCCCCTCCCCCTGCTCCTTTTTCTCGGTGCAGCGAACAAAATAAAAACGGCATACTAACTTATATTCCTTTTATCCGTCGGATAACTTCACCTCTTCAACTATTCCGTCACCCATATTAGGCCTGGCATACAAGCGCGCCTTGCAAACTGGGCCCTTCTACTCCAAACCAAACAAATCTTCTCCCACGAACCAATCCAACAACATTCCTCTTCCTTTTCAACCACAGTTGAAGAAAAAAATCCATATTGAAATGTTCCGACATCTTTCCAATCGCTACAACACTTCCATAAACGTCTTACCACCTCCACAGAGAAACACCGTATGATGCCCTATCCTGTGTGACATCACACATCACATATTAAAATCGCTGATGTCAAAACTCCGATTACAGCGATTTTCCTTCTCATTTCTAGGGAACTGGTGGGACGGTATCTGTCTAGTTTCGCTTGTTATTCGTTAGTTTGATCTTCTCTCTCCCCTTTATTGTCCATCCCCTACATGCTATGATTTCTTTTTTTTTTCAGCTATATTTAATTACCTCATTATGCCATACAAAAAACAACGAAAAAAAAAAAAAAAGCTTTAAAAATACTTTCTTCCATTTTTTGGACTTAATAGATGCAGGTCAAAATATTATCTATACCTTTGTATAGGAAGGTATATATATATATATATACGACCAATACTGGATATACACATATATCCCATAGCCATTATTTGTATTGGTTTTGAGACCGAAGTGAACTAGAAAACAAATATAGCACTTTTGAAGAAAAAAACATTAAATAAGTGTCTACTAAATAATAATAATAATAATAATAAAAGTGGAGCAGGCCATTTCGTTTAAACCGGGGTTCTAGTGAACATGATATTGGACTTTTAAAAGCTAGAAGCGGCGTCAACACATTATTAAAAAAAAAAAACCGCAACCTTATGAGTAGAATTAGCTTCAATTAAATTATACTTTTATTAACCATTTTTCTGCTAACTTTGGATTGCTAAAACAAGAATCTCTTCACTTTGAGAAACTCAATTCATACCATTTGAACAAGAAGTGGTATGAATGCGCCGACCATACCACAGCATGTGACCATCCAAAACAAAGTTTGGTCAAAAACATGAGCATCTTGGACCATTTTGACTAATTAATGTTATAAATATGTTACATATTAGGAGACTGAGATGTGTTACTATAGCCATGTAATAAATACATTCTCATTCAAAACATCGATGTTACCCATTACCATTGCCAAATTATTAATATAAAGTTTCAATGGTTTAAGGAAGTCAAAATATTTGATATCAAATTTTCTGATTTCAACTTGTAATACCACTAAATAGCAGGCACCTCGGGACTTATATCTGTCCGAAATTGGGAAATATCCGTTATTCCAGTGTAACCCAACGTGGGGACCCACGCCCCACAGGGGGGCAATTTGAAAATGGACTCCACTGTACATAATGTAATAAAACTGTAATAAATGTAATAAAAATGGGACCACTGTACATAACTAATGCAATATATATAACTAATATAATGTACATAATTAATATAGCATATATGTATAATATAATTTTGTATTTAATGTGTTTTGGGGTCATAAATAATTGTGGGGCGCGCGTATTATTTGATTACTATAAAAGTGGGTCGCGGCTTGAAAAGGGTTGGGAACCACTATATTATTCGGAATGGTTAGGGATATACCAAGTATTGGAACTCCGAATTGGCAAAAAGTCCGTCAGATGGGGGAGAGGGGATGTCCGCTATGCGAGAAGTGTCCGTTAAGGAGGTTTTAGCATAAATATCTATACTCATACTTATTCTTATATTCACAAATTTTTGATAAAACTACCATTTTGACTACCAAACCAAGTTGAGAAAGATTTAGAAAGGATAATATCTCTCATAAAATATGATTGTTTCAATATAAAGAGTCTGCGATATAAATTTGAAAACAAATATGATTGTTGTTTTCGGTCAGGCCACTGTCTCCAATGTTTCCTTCTGTCTGCCTTGAAAGCTTTCATCGTGGCCATTGGTTGCTTCTCTTGAACAAAGATATAGGGGGAAATAAGAGAATATAGCGGACAATATCTTTATTATTTGTTTTGAATGTCTTTCGTCTTTATGTCCCATAACTCCCAAATGTCTTTCTGAGGTTTACCTCTCCAATTTGCGAATGTCGAGCAACCTTCTGCTGACCAACGCTCTCACAAACAATTTGCAAGTCAAGTCAAGTTTGATTCTGGTTTTGTTTTTGGGTGGCAAATTTTCAATTCTAGAGCTAGTTGATTTTATTCGTAATGAAATAACTTGAAAAGGAAAAAGAAAATTTAGCGTTTGTAATTTTAATTATTTATTAAAAATATAAAAATGCAATTTCGTGTGTCAAATTAACATTGTCATTGCGCATCTAGAAGTGTTTATGGGTGAGGGTTATAGCCAGGGCTCGATTAAGACATAGGGGGAGCTATAGGCACAGTATTAGAAAGTCAGTTTAAAAAAAAACACAGTTTGGGGCCCCCACTTCCAACTGGGGTCCCTAAGCACGGGCCTATTCGGTAATCAGGCCCTGGTTATAGCTTTCACCCATAAACAAAATTACATCTGCATTCGCCTTCCCAATAATTTGAAATAAAATGCAGTTTTACATGTACTCTAATGTATAAATATGCATACCTCTCCTCCAATAATTTTGAAAACTCTATGTTGGTGGTTCTACTCGCAGTGGTTCATAGTGATTGTGAGATGTTTCGTTGATTGTCTCTCTGTTACTTGAGAATCTCGAAACCTCTAGATCAGTTATAAACTAGCTAGTACTTTTCTTGACCGCGGACCCTCTTCAGAGATCACTCGCCCTTGCGGACCCCCAAGAATTAACTTAAAGTTCAAAACCCAGAATTTGCATCATACATATTTATTTCTAGTGTTTCATCACTAATTTTCACCATTTAAGGAAGGAATTTTTCATTCCTTCATAATTTATTCTTAGCATTAAAGAGTAAATGCTCTTTTCTTAGTTTTCCGAACCTTCGTGAAAAACTAGAAAGATCTTGCAGACCCTCTGATACGATCCCACGGACCACAGTTTAAGAACCGCTGATCTATTTGATTAAAAATAATGAGATCTAAAAGTTATCGATATTAACGGTTATGTAAAAATCTGATTTTTGCTGAATGGTTTTATTGAATAATGACTTTTGCGAAGAAAATCCTCCACTCCCTTAATGTTCCTTATAGCTGTGTTTGATTGTTTGGCCAAAATACACATGTATCCCCTGCGTGTTTTGTTTCCAAGGTGCGATAACCTCCTTCCCAGATTAAGGCATCAGGCATTTGCTTCATGGCTGCCATGTTTTATTAAAGAGTAACTCCCTGTTATACTGAGTTTACTACCTATTATAACCTTTTATTATTCTTTTAACAAAAAAAAGTCTGTCTAGAAGAACAAAATTAAGCATTGATTTTTTATGGCTTTTGGAATCATTTCCTCCACTTTGTGACGTCAGCTCCATATATACTCTGCGAAGTACGAGTCAAACAGCTTTTCATCACCGACATTGTGATGCTCCACGTTCCCCACATACCTCCTCTCCCCCCACTACCTCCTGCAAAGTAGCAGTCCAACAGATTTTCATCGCCGACATTGTGATACTCTACATTCCTCCATATCTCTTTCTCCCGAACCTTCACTCCCCTCTTCCCCGATACCTCCTCTAACCTCTTCCCCCATACCTCCTCTAACCTCTTCCCCCCATATCTCCTCTTTGTCCCAAACATACTTTTAATTCCAATCCGTGAAGAAGAAAAAATTATTTAAACTTCACTCATCCTATTTCTACAACTCACAAAATACCACCGCCACGAAATGAACCCAACAGAACAAAATGGCTGAATGGATGCTACGACACTACAATATGGCTACCTTGTGCATGTGCACATTTTTTATGCTCTACAGATGTTTTAAGAGTCTAGCATGAGTTTTGGAGACAAAACAGAGGATATATCTGTACTGTTACCAATTGTTTCTTGTGCTTTTTATAGCCAAGGAATGCTGCGTCAGTACACACAGTTTTCTGAGGGACCTAAACCTTTGATGTCTGAGGAACCAAACCCTGGACTATGGTGGGCAGAAAAATAGCATACATTTCACGATACCAGTAGGTGTTGAACATGGCTTAAGGGCACGATTGATGAATGCATTGCTGCAATGTTACTACAGAGCAATGGACCTATATTTTCCCCGAGGAATTTGAACTTAAAACCCAGGAAACCAATCCCTGAACAGTAAGCAGTTGGTTGCCATGTGTTCTTTTTGTTTTTTGGCACCGTTATTTATTGAATTCAGATTAAAGGTACATCAGGTAAATGTGTTATCACTACAAGGTCTTAAGTTCAATTGTAAATATGAGAATTTTGTTATAATGACCTTGGTCGTAGTGACAACTTATTTATTACATTCAAATTTCAAAGGCTCCTCACAGATTATTTTTGTATAATTATTATATTATATTGTTATAACATCAAAACTCTGTTGAATGTTATTATAACTGAATTTGACTGTATATTAGGGATGATTTTGTTCCGTAAATTCTGGGAATTTCAACGTGCTTCTTCCAAGATTTCTTTTTAAAAAATTACCAAAATTTCATTTTGTTTTTTACAATTTTTTACAGTCCTTTGGAAATGAATGTCTTTACCAAAAATATTATGTAACTTTTGAGGGAATTTTCTGGTATGTTCAGGGAATTTGGTTTGGATTTACAATCAACCCTGGTATATATATGTGTGTGTGTTTCGTCTTATTGTTCAAAAATTACACATGAAACTTTATCATAAGCCTTCATATAAACGACAAACAGTTATAGTAATCTCTGTCATTAACAAATTCCAAGGCAAGAAGAAATAAAGTCGTTAAACAGAATAAGCTGTTAATTGACATGTGCATATTTTTATGAAGAGTTTGTCAGGGCTGCAAAATGCTGTTGTTAAATAAATAGTTCTTGATTAGAACAACTTTATTGGGAGCAATTACTTTAATATGCATATTGGGTTCGTTATCTGCAGTTTCAGAGATGTCCGTGATTGTATGGTCTTGGAATGTATCACCTACAGATACGAGATGGGGGGGGAGGGATACTGTTCTACATTAAAACAAATTACTTATTTAGGAGTAACATCAATAATAAATACTTTTATAGCCTATTTTCATAATTGATCAATACTCATTTACTACAATTTATTAAAAGTAACTTCTTTTTTTTTCAGTGAAAAGCAGAAACTTCTTTTTCACAAAATTTTGTGTTGCTGTTTTTTCATGATGCATCCAATAGAGAAGCGTATTGAAGAGCAAGAGAAAATCTTGCAAGATCTTCAGGTTGTAAAGTTTCTTAATCAGTAATAATAGCATTATTTTAGGCAAGATATGCATCAAAAGTTAGTAACAACATTGTAGAACTAGTTTTTGATGATGGGCAGAGTGTATTGATACTTTCTGCAATGCATTTATCAATGCATCGTAAACAGCAGTTCTTTCTTAGGAATCGGCTTGGTGCTCACTTTGGTTGATCACTACTAAAGTACCCCAATGTCTGTCTGAAATACAATGCACTGATACTCCCTATCCAACGTAATCCAACAAAAATTACACTCCACACTGATGTTATTAATATTTAAGCTGTTAACAAGGTTTTGATAATTTACAGGAGGTGTTGTTGAGTGCTTATAAAACCGGGTCCCAAGGACCTGCTATGTTTAAAAATATGGGTCCCCAACAAACAAAACACTTTTCTTATTAAATGATAGGTCTCTTGGATGCACTATTTGTCTAATGTTGAGTCCATTTCTGCTATTTATTTCGCATATTTTATGTGCTATAGCATGTCAATTACTCTGGTCTATTGAAGACAATGAGCATCCAACTAGAAAAGGCGAAATTATTTATTCTTAATCATAAAGATTTTTCGAAGATTAAACTTAAATATATATAAGATGACAAATTATTTTTTATATACGAGATATTATTACCCTTCACAGAGTTAGCACAATTGGCAAATGATTGCTGACTATTTGGCAATTTTACTAACCTTGTAAAGGGTAATAATATCTCATATGTAAAAACAATTTATCATCTAATATTACCACACCATTGACTATGATGAGAAAAAATTTCCTTTCTTTAATATATATGTTCTTAACAAAGTAATCAAAATAGATCATAAAATAGTATAGATCTGTGTTCCTCAATCTGGGGTTCGTGTAGTTTCCTCCAGAAGTCGTAATTGAATAGAAATACACTCTGCTGTCAGTATCATAATTTATATATATGATTTGAAAATTTTCTAAAAAGTAAAAAAAAAAAAAGTTGAAAACTGCATATAGCTTACTAAAGGCACATTTTCCTAGATGCACATATTTTATGTGACAACATTAATATTATTACAAATACCAGGCATTTGACTGTTCAGTCATTCACCTTTGAGATTTCTAATATTTATGAACAATATCTTGAAAAGTGTTTAGTGTATTGCACATGTCATGATAACCCGTTGTCATAGGTTGATCGCTGTTGCACAAATTGCAATTAAGGGTTTCAGCCAGTCTAAATCTGAATAAGTATGTCTGCAGACAATTTTGCCCCATCAACCTGTGAAACTTGATGACAACAGACCATGACAACAGTTCTGGAAGTATCTGGGATTAATGACCTTACTATTAATCCCACTAAAGCCACAATAATAATAATAATAAAAAAGTAATTTACATAATCTAATGCAGTGTTTCCAGCTGTCCTAGAAACTCCTAAAAATGCAACTGACTGTAAAATGGCCTTGCTGTTGTTTACAATAATTGAAAACGTGTCAAAAGTTTTGCTGTTATAATTTTGCTTTAGGCCCTGCTTTGGCACAGTGTGGGTGGGTCTCTCTAATGTGCCTTTAACCCAGGTTTGACTCCCAATGATGCAAAGATCGCACTGTTGTCTGGGGTTTGATTCCTTAGGCCTTAAGAGGTTTGGATAACTATAGGTAGAGAGGTTTGGATTCCTCAAAAAACAGTAGGTCTCGGTGCCGTGTGACCACTGTAGACCTTGAGCCGTAAAACCACAAACAAACAATTTTGCCTTATAACAATATGACCAAATGCAGAATTCTTACAAATGCCTTTTATGATACTTTTCTTGAAGGAAGCTAGTTCTATTGCCTACTTTGAATTAAAAATGTATTAAGTTCTGTGCTGTAGTAATTTATTATAATATGTGAAATATATTTTTTTCCATGTCGAAAATCTGGTCTTCTCCACAATGTAGGAGCATACTGGTTTATGTAAGTTCAGTTTTGATTTTCTAAAAATTTTCTATTTCTTTACAATCAGGGACTGTGTTCTTTAATATCAGGAACTGTGCTTGGCCAAGTTTTTTCACCGATTCATGTATCTGTTTGGTTTGGTAGTATTTGTCCAGAGTTTGTTTTGCAGTTTGCATCATAGCAGTGTAAGGGATTATGCATGGAGAATCAATGTCCATTTTAGGATGAGAAAAGGTCAGGGTGCTCTGGATTGAAAAAAAATGTCACTTTATTAAAAAATCTTTACCTGCTTTAATTAATGCTAAACACTAACTATCTAGATTACTAATTAAAACTTTCTAACAAACCATTTTATTTTTTCTCGACGGAAAATGAGACTCGACTAACCACTGCATTTAAAGTACAGGTGAACCCCACTATAGCAAACCTCAAGGGACCGAAATTTTGATTCGTTATATCCGATATGATGATCCAATGATGATAGTATAGGAAATTGGGTGGGACAAAAAAAAAAAATTCATTTGTTATAAGCAAACAGGATGTATAGAACCAAAGATATATTTTTTATGGGGGTTTTCAGGAAAAGGGCAGATTCCCAGTAGGGTGGAATATTAATTGCATGTCAGGGCACAATTTTTTTACATGGGCAGGCAGGGTGCCAAGTATTCTCATGAAAGGACCGGCAGGGCACTCCGTTCTGCGAAATAAGCCTAAAATGAACACTGGGAAAATATTGTGATATTGCTGTTCCTTTCTTGTCCAGAAGATCGGCCATTTCATTGCCATGTATACCGCAGTGAATCGGAATCCACAGCAAAGTTACAGTTTTATGATTGACTTGAAGAAAGTTTAATTTAATTCTGCAATTTATAGTCCTTTGTGAGTTGGGATGTTTGAATGAGGCTTGGATTGCAGACATGGAGTCTGACAGAATGACAGGTTTTTTTAAACTACTCTGTCTTAGGGTTATTTGGTGTAAGGCAAATGACATGCCTTCAATTTCACCATCAAAGAGGGTGCAGTTTGGTCCCAGAGAGATATAATGGACAAAGAGGTTTGTAAAAAAAACTCCTTCACCAGTATTCCTGTATTGAACGAGACGTGATCAGTCTGTATCAAATCAAAGACATTTGGTTTCTGGATATCTGGTAAATAAAGATTTTAAGGTTATTGCTTTTAGTTGTGCATTGTTAGAAAGCTTCATCTGAACAACCTGAGTTAGATTAATTTGACTATTCAAGTTGTTAGTAATTAAAGGTTAGTAATAAAGGTCTTGGCATCAGGAAAATCAAACATTCTTTTAATATCGATTTTTCATGCATAACTGAATAAGTTCATTGAATCAATACACCTTTCATCATTATTATTGTTTACATCACTTGTTTGTTATAGCGGCCCTCGAGAATATAATCTCGCCAAGGTTGTCGCCAGGCTTGCAAATTGTCCAAACTCGCCATCTGCTTACTCTGGCTAGACTTCATATTGGGCATACATGCTTCTTCCATCAACGTCTTTTAAAGGGAGAAGATGCCTCAATGTGTGCCACATGTGGTGAACCATTAAATGTTTTACACATTTTAACCACTTGTATAAATTTTAACCAGCAATGCTCATCGGCTTTTAATCAAAATAATTTTACCCTTTGTGACATTTTATGTAATTCTTTTAATCATGAAATCATTTTTAATTTTTTTTATCTAATATTGGCTTTTCCCATCCTATATATGATTTATTTATATCATTTCATTTAATACATTACTTTCAACATGTTTCTAACATTTTAGTTTGAATTTATTTTTATTTTAAAACCTTGTGCATGTTCTCACCTTGTTTGGCTCAGAATGATCCTTGCAGTTCACAAAAATACAGCCAACCTTTGGCTATAGCAACCATCATACATAATGGAATATTATTTTCCAGATATGTTTATAACCTAGTAATTTTCCAGAATCAGTACAGGTCTAGTGATGGGGTGCCCATCATACACTCCCCTAACTTAAGACTGTCTTTGAGTTTTACCTGAATGTTGGAAGGGTTGAATCAATGATTTCCTAAAAATTTGTTTTTTATAAAGACAATAAACAGGGTTTTTTTTTGTTATTTCACTCTACATTACAAACCGTACATTATTATTATCTGGAATGCAAAAATAAAAACGTTAATGCAAAAGCAATATAGCGAGAATAAACATACAGACTGTTTCTTTAGAACCATAAATGAAAAGCAACAACCTACCTTGGCGATACATCACAGTCGCTTGGCGATTTATCCTTGTTGGTCACTTTAACGAACAAGTACCTTGTTTACATACAAAAGGTTAAACACTGGTAAAATAGGAACGAAAAAGATCATCCAAGCTTTCGGGTGTGTCAGCAGCAGTCCTTCATTAGCAATGTTAATAATTATTATTTTTTGTAATTAGCAACAACAATGGCATGTTTAACTATTTTAGAATAGTAAAATAAAATCAGACCATTAACTTTTGTTCTTGAGGGAAAACCTATTTCTTTAAGTTCTTCAGTAGTAGTAGTAGTAACGCTTGTTCTATATGGAACATCAAAGTAATATCATGCAAATAATGAACTTATTTTACTCATTTTTTTCGTTTCTGTCATATTTTAGTGAATGAACAGGTTAAGTTTTCGATAGCCCAACATATATTGGCTAAACGAAAGATCATAGTACTTGCTGCAACAAAGGTGGAATTAAAAGCTCAATTGGAACATTTAGAACAAGGTAAATTTTTATTTTTCTTATTACTTACAATGATGTTGCCTTTTTCTGAGTTTTTTCTTATAGATGAAAATTTGTATTCTCTGATTTATCTATCTCCTTAAAGAAGACAGAAGCCTAAATAAATTAAAGAGCGTTAATCCAAGATGGGTTACAGTTTATCAACCAAAATATCTATCCTGCAGTGGCATTATGTTTCCATTCGGTTTGTCATGAGGAAAAAAATGCAAAAATTATTTAACTTACGTTGTGAAATTCAAGCATTATTTTCATCTGCTTTTCAAAACCTATGAAGGGGGTGTGGGATATCCAGCACATAGTCAATATAGCCCCATATCATGAATATTTGGTGTGAGAGAAGAAAGTATTTCTACATTATAATTCAAAGGCAAAAACAATAACTTATAATTCAGTATTGAAGTGTATGGTGCAATACACCATGTAATTTCTAAATAATTGTTGCTAACGACGTTTTTCAAGATGCACACTTTTGAAGCCTAAAGATCATTTTTGAATTAAAAATTGCTTAAGATCAAATATGACACAAGAAAGGTTATCAAATCTAGCTATAACAAGTATTGAAAGCGATATTGACATAGGTATAAATGATATTGTAAAACAATTTAGTGCAATCAATGGAGTGCATTTGGAAGAAACAGTTTTATCCTGAAAGGGAAATTGCCTTTGTGTCTAAAAAGAAAGGTCTTCAACCAGTGTGTATTGCCAGTCCTCTCTTATGGATCAGAGACATGGAGTCTAACAGTTGGAGCAATACGAAAGTTACAGACAACGCAAAGGAGCATGGAGAGGTGCATGCTTGGAATAACTAGGAGAGATCGAAAAAGAAACACTTGGGTGAGAGAGCAAACTAGAGTAGAGGACATCATTGTTAAAGTAAAAGGGCTGAAATGGCGATGGGCTGGGCATATTGCAAGAAGAACTGATCAACGATGGACAACAGAAATTCTGAACTGGATTCCAAGAGACCACCGAAGACCTAGAAAACGTCCTCAAACTAGATGGGTGGATGAAATAAGAAAACAGGTTGGGGTGACGTGGAAGCGAATTGCTCAGGATAGACTTGTGTGGAAAGCATTTGGAGAGACCTTCATCCAGCAGTGGATAGATAATGGTTGAATATGATGATATATATATCATATCAATCTGAAGATAACTATTTCACCACCTAGTGTGCTCATTGCACTGATTTGTATCAAGAGCTGATTCATTCCGATATTACAATTTGTAATGCCCAAAGTGCTCTGTCACCAAAATATGCACTCTCAGCATTAATTGGTGTCCGGATGTGTATAGTATCATGCATAGGCATAACTTGGGGATTAAATATAGTGTAAACTGTGAGGGGAACTGTATGGGGGAAAAAGTATGATTTTGTCTCTTTTCTAAAAGAAACTGGGGGAAAGTGCTGCCCTTGCCCCCCCCCCAAATTATACCTATGGTATCATGTATTATTTCGTAATGTTTGTTCTCAGTTTTTTACTATGTGTCGTTTAGAATGGCTGATTCATCAATAATAAATTTCTTTTATTGTCATTTTAATGATTCCAGATAAGATGGAACTTGTAGATAAGCATTTGAAACTGACTTCAAAGATGGCTCTTTTAAGATGCGAGTTAGAATCACAGAGGAGGTAATTAAAATACCTTGATTAGCAGCATACTTATAGTGATATTTAGCTTATGTATGGTGTTTCACTAAGCAGTGCCCTTTCAAAAAAAAAATATATATACAGTAAAACCTCCGAATAACGGTCACCCGCGGGACTCTGCAAAGGTGACTGTACTTCGGAGGTGGCTATTATTTATAGGTTCAGTGTAAAAACCAAAATTAACAATAAAAAATTATAACCATTTCAAATACATTAATCCTCACCTATTTTAATTTATATTAAAAAAATCAGTGATGCGTAATTGTTTTGCTTTTTTTTATGGCAAATGTCCTTTTCCTAAAAAATTAATATTTGTAGCAGTAGCGGGTCCACGGGGGGGGGATTAAGAAAATCTCCTCTCCCAAATCCATGAAGATGTGGTGAAAATAGATTATAACGACCAACTGCATAAAACGACTTAATTTTCTAATTTCTTTTAATTGATCGTCAAATCCGGGTCAAAAAAGACTTGTTCACTAAAAGCGGTTAAATTGTATTGTGCTTACTCATTATACCAAACAAAATCCATATTTTCCTCGCTGTATCCAGAAACTCGCTAAATGCGGGCTCATGAGAGTCTAATGTATTTTACACCACCCCCCCTAAACTGCTCTCTGGATTCGCCTTTGTTTGTAGTCCTTTTGTATAACTCGTCATCATTTTTATTCAGAGCAAAGTTCTGAATCTCAGAAATTTGAAACATAAGGGTATGTTTTGGTGGTAGAATTTTGTAGCAGTTCCTACTTTTCGCAGATCCATTTCATCATTCTTTTTCCTTCAATCATATTTTCTAACGGTTCCGAATAGTAGTAACGTGGGTACACCCGTCCTCCGCCATGTTTCCGAACGTCCAACTCACAGCCTACCGAATATAAAGTGTTCCCAGTTCTAAGTGCCCTTCATTCAAACGCAGCCCAAGTAGTATTGTCAGTCATAAATAGTGACACCATATTCAGGCAAAGGCCAGCCTATTAATGGCTACCGCAAGCGCCCAAACTCACGTTACGTACTGTGGAAGTCGGTAAACTTATTTGAAAAATTTGATCAAAAAGTGGTTTTTTTTTGTGATGCCTACTGGGTGGCCGTTGTTCGGAGGTTAGTATTAATGTTAATCCTATGGAACATGTTCGGTTCCATTGATATGTGGCCAGTCTTCAGAGGTGACCGTTAAAGGAGGTTTTACTGTATATATATATTAATCCCACTCTACATAAAAACATGACATTTGATTTACAAGCGACCTCAGTTCATCCTCAATAAGTAGTGAAATTGTCTCCCACTAACAGCAGATGCACTCAAGCATGGCTTTCTACATTACTGAAGGTCCTTTACAACATGTGCTTATTAATAGTTTGGGTTGCTGCACTGATGTTGCTTTTGAAGTCTTCTGACATGCAAGGCTTATTGTTGCAAATGTAATTTTTGACACCTCAATAAAAGGTTAAATACATTAAATAGAGTGTGTTGAAAAAGAATTTTGAAGGGGATGTCCTAGTAAAATACCCCATAATCTGATTGCTTAACAGGGGTGTCGATGGGTGCTCATAACAATAGATCCCAAGGACATTGCATGTTTAAAAATATGGGTATTTTCTGGAAAATGTGGGTCCCCGAAAACAAAACACTTCGTTTTCCCTTACTAAATAGTGGATCCCAGGAATGCTCTATTTTTCTAATATTGAGTCATTTCCTTCTGTTCCACGTATTTTACATGCTGTAATACATCACCGCACCTCTGCTTAACGTAGAAACCTTTGATATAAAATTGGTGATTCTTAACTATTGAAAACTTTATACTCCTTACGCAATTGATTAGCTTCACACAGTACTTTTCATTTCCTCGGTGCAACAAAACCTTTGCTGTCATTGTGTTGTAAGAAACACAAACTAAACTTCCGAATTCTAGTTAATTTGCACACCTTAATCTGTCACTGGCCCCATTATTTGATGGCAGATAAAGACATGATCAAACATATTACATGACCAGTTTTGTCTAAACGGCTTTTATATTATACTGTTCTAAGACATCTATACGGCAAAAGTTTCACAGGTGATATATCAATATATTTCTTTCCCAGTACTTGCAGATACGTTTAAGGGGTTTGGCTAAGGAATAAGGTTGAA
>QLNU02000064.1:2271-24087 GCA_006491805.2 Dysdera silvatica | reverse complement strand
CCCTGGAAAACTTGGGATAAACTTTTTTTTCCTAACTTCTGTTCTAAATAGCTAAATTTCACGTGAACACGACGCCGTTTTCCCTGCAACTGAAGTTAATTCAAAATTTTGTTTGCAATTAGTTGGGAAATTTTGTTGGAAAAATTTGGGGAAAAGCTTTAAAAGTCGGCCATTTTTTCCGCCATGGTAAGTGGCAATCTTGAAAAATTACAATGTGCAGACTGAGCCTAAAATCTGCACTGTACTATGTAAAATACATTAAATATTGGTAATAGCATTGTACAGAGCATATCGACAGACAGATGTTGCTGCCCTTCATCAGGATTCGATAGGAGTTAATAGTAAGTATGCATAGTGTTGACATTTCATATTATTGTTGGTTTTCTGGCAGTAGCTCTGCCTAATGCCAAAAGATATTGGAAAGCAGAGAAGCGGAGGGTAGTCCTTTCCTCCGTTTCCCATTTTTCGCCAATAGGTGACACCTTCCATCAGATTCCGAACCACTTCATGGAGTGACAAACAACACTGTATCCTTTTCAAATTCATTTCAGTTGTTTCCTAATTTGTATGAAATGCATCGATACACTCTGTACAACCTTGTTACAAATAGTTAGTATGTAGAATGCATTTAGCTGTGCTGCCATATGTTTATAAACATTTTGTTAACCATCAGCAAAGCAAGGTCTCCATCCCACGCAGCTTGGAGAACCTGGAATGATCAGAGAATTTGAAATCATCTCTAAAAATTAATGAAAAATGAGATTTTAGTTCAAGCCTGGGAAAGATTATTAACTTCTATTACTAAATCCACAATTTTTCTTTCAGGTCAAGTGCTCTACCAGCGTAAGTTCTAGTGGTAGAGCACTCGACCGGCAATCAAGTGGTTGTGGGTTCGAGTCCTATCGGGTGCCGGAAAATCATTCTTTCCTTTATAAGTAATTTAACATCTATTGTTGCCACATCGTTGGCTAATATGAAAATTTCTTGATTTAATAATAACTCTAGTTTGTCTTATCAGACATCCTTGCTCCTTTGACTTGTCGCTTTGGTTACAAAGTAGTCACAGCACCTCAACACTAATAGCGTACTTGTCCATAGAAAGCCTTATACAGTCGAAACCGTATATATGCAAATAGACGCAATAACGAAATCCTATGCGTAAAATCGTCTGACATAACTAGCAAAGGAAAATATTTGAAGCAAATAAAGATACCATTAGCAGGTTTCAATAGATATTGAACCCACTATTGCTTTTGGTTTTTCTGTCTGCCTGTCTATACGCAATGAAAAGGACAAGGCAAAGGTCTTCCGTAAATGCAATAATGATGGCTATTGTTAATGCTGAAAACCTACCGAGTTACTTGAGAATTGGAGAGTTGTGAATTAGAGAGTTGAAGGATTCGAGAGATGGGGAATCGAGAGTTGGGATATTCAAGAGCGGGGGATTCGAAAGTTGGAGGATTCGAAAGTTGGGAGATTCGGGACTTGGGGGATTTGAGAGATGGGGATTCATGAGTTGGAGGAATTCGTGAGTTAGGGATTAATGTTAATTGAAACCCGCTAAATTTAAATATCGACCTTAGGCGATTTTCTTTCACTTGCTTGTTATATATGTTCGTGAGTACGTTCGCAATTTGGACGGTTCTACCAGGGGCGTAGAATCATCTAGCTACATTCCTGAATAGAACTGGAGATACGAAGTGAGGTTTAACAAGTGCGTCAAACAGGGACGGACTGGGCCGCCGGCCCCCCGGACCCGTGCGCCTTCATGGACCATGGTCGGGAATTTTTTTAGTAGCCCATAGACCAATGGACTCGCGCCCTCCGAAAATCCAAGGTATGCGCCCTTTGAGAGGACCCAGTCCGCCCCTGGCATCAAATCACTTGCAAACTATTAGCAATTACATTATTACGCGTTGTGGCTGTTGCCACTAAAAAATTGTGTTTCCTTCAGAAGTCAATAATACACTCATGTTTATGATAATTGCAACACCAGGAAGAAATTGTCCGATTCGTCTGAAATTTGCGGGAAATGCAAATCAGGGTACGACAATGACCAGAAATTCAGCGTAAATATACATACCTGGATTCAGCAACGCCCTCTGAAGCATTGTGCGAGGAGTATAAATGGGTGTGTAAGAGCCAGACAAGTATTGTATCGTTATCAGACAGCTGCTAAACTGTTCTACTGGAGTCGTCACTATGCGTCTTCGATGTCAGACAACGCCATACAAGCAAAATACAGAGTTCGAACGGAGACACATCATTGGCTTGTGGGAAGAAGGATTTTCGGACCAATGTATTGCTGTTCATACGAGACATAATCCACAATAGCAATGCGAGTGTGGAAGCAGTGAACCAATGAATACCGAATGAGTCGGACATCTGGCACTGGACCACGCCACGTGACGAAAACATGGGGTGATAGACATCTCATCCTCATGGCAATAACGAACCCTGCAGCTTGTTCCGAGGGTTAGCATAGCACTGGGGCACTGTTACAGGTGCGGCATTGTCTGCTTTGCAGAGAACTACGTGCATACATTCCTTTGCGGGGGATACTTCTGACTCTAAACCATCGACGCTTCAGGTTGTAGTGGTATGGACAGTTGCATGGAGATTGGCACATGATCGTGGTTTCGGAGGATTCCCGTAATAATCTAGACTAGAGTGATGACCATTTACGCGTAAGACGGTATTGTGATGAGCGCCATACTGTTGTGTGGTGATGTGGTGTGCTATTGGTTATTATAGACAATCCCAACTGTTACGAATTGAGGATACTCTCAAAAGCAACCACTACATTAGGGAGAGTTTAGAAGCCCAAGTTGTTGTACTTTTTCTTCAACAAACGCCTGGCGTAATATTCCAGTATGACAACGCCCGTCCAGATATTGCCCGGAATGTCCAAGGTATCTTCACAGCATATAGTTCCTTCGCCAAAAGTTGACCTATAGTACTGTTAGAATTCACGGGAGCTGACGTCACAAACGGGTTGGTTCATTACAGCAGAGGGAAGGGCGTCATTTCATAACTGGTTTTTCGAGCAGACAGCGCGCGAAAAAATTTAAATTTCCGTAAAAGGTTACCAATTTTTAGACAAATTAAAAAATAAACACAAAACAAAAATAATAATTCGTACATGCATACAGAACTTCAAACACTTCCGTAAATACCAAAGTTTAATATTAGCCCAGTTCTGTTCGCAGAAAATCGATTTCGTTTTCATTAGGGCCATAAATCATTGTTTAGTGCTCTCACTTCAGCGTGTTGCCACTCACAGAAAATTTGACGCTTGTATTTTATTTGTTCTTGACTTCCAAAGGAAATTAAATTTTTTAGTGGCAACAGCCACAAAACAAAATAGCTCTCAAGCGATTTGGTGCATTCGTTAAACTTCAACTCATCTCTCCAGTTCTATTGACCGCAGAAAATCCACTTTAGTCTTGTTCGAACCACAATCAGATCTTCTTTCTTTTGATGTATAAAAAACACGTTTAGCACGCAATTTGAAATAAGATAGAAAAAGTGAGTTGTGCATTTTTTTAACACACTTTCCTTGTTTCTACGAGATTATTCACGGTATAGAATGATAGCGTATTTAAAAGCCTATAAAATGAAATATCAACAAACTTTTTCATTGTGAAGAACTCGAGTTATAAAGGGTAATGCCCAACGGGAGGGGTCAATAACTTATTTGAGTTTCTCAAAGTGGGAGGGGCGTGACTACTTCGAGAACACAAAATTTTATTTTTTCGTAGGAATCAACCTAAAAAATGTCAGTATTGCGGAGTGCTACGGGGGAGGGGATTCCGAGCCCCCCCCTTATCGTCCATCTATAGCCTGCACCCCAATGCTCCGCACTTAGCATTATTTACAATTTTCGTTATTTTATGAGGGGGGGCTAAATATTTTCTAGGGGTGGATGCTATCGATTGCACGTTTTGTTATTTGTTTCTTATAATTTTTTTCCTTGTAAAGTTGTTACCATGGACTTGCGAAAATGCTGTTGAAACTAAAATTTACTTTAATGGGCTCACTATATATCGTTTTCATTGTTGTTTTCACTAGGTTTAATTTCGGATAACTTGCTATCAGGCATTATTTTATTTTTATGATTGAGGCGGAACTCAGCATGATTGTATTATTTGTTTCTATGGAAACACGTGCACCCCCCCTATATTTTTAAAGGCTGTTCTAAAAATGTGTGTGTGTGTGAAGCTTTTCATTTACGTACATAAGGATAATATAATTGCATTGTGAGATACGTTGTATTTAAATTCTTTAGTTCTTAATTTATTTTAAATTTTAATTTAAATATGAATCCATGAATCTCATACTTTTACATTTCTCCTTAATATTGATTTGAGCTGATTTGTGCAAAAGTTTGTGGAAGTGTTTGCCATAAGAGAGCGGCTCAACATTCTCAGATTTGGTGGAGCAGAACCTGGGAAGACATTGGAGAGCCACGAGACAGCAAGACAGACAGAGATAATGTCCAGTTCCTGCGAAGAAGACTTCCAAAGCGGACAGAAGGAGACGCTGAAGGCGGTGTTCTCTTCGAAATAGCAAAAGAACTTTGAGATGTAGAGGAGAATTCTAGCTCTTTGTGTATTGCATGCAGACAGGAGAAGAAATCTTTTAAATATAGTGCGAGTGAAGCTTTGCGAAGGCGATACCAAAGTTCTATTTTTCCCCCTTCATATTTATGTCGCATAACATTGCTCTGTTGCCACCTTTTAATATAATATGCATAAATAAATACAGGATTCACATAAAACAGTTCATATTTGAGATGACATTACCATGACAACGAAACAACCCTACTGCACAGCAAGGAACGTTTAAAATGCAGTATTTTAATGCTGAAATTTTAAAGGCTCTCCTATGAAATTTTAAGGGCTCTCCTATGAAATTTTAAAGGCTCTCCTAAGAAATTTTGAGGGCTCTCCTATGAAATTTTAAGGGCTCTCCTGTGAAATTTTAAAGGCTCTCCTAAGAAATTTTAAGGGCTCTCCTATGAAATTTTAAAGGCTCTCCTAAGAAATTTTAAGGGCTCCTATGAAATTTTAAAGGCTCTCCTAAGAAATTTTAAGGGCTCCTAGCTATTTTTAAGAAAGCCCATTTGGAAATATTATATAGTCCAAGTACTTTTAGTATAAGGACTGAAAATAGACATAAGGTAGTATTAGTTCTTAGATTTAAACCTCTTAGTAAAGTCTTTCTAAAGTTCTTAGATCTTCCACCCTCTCCTCAAAAGTGAAATCACAATCTCATTGGCAACAATATTAAAACAAAGCGGGAAAAAAAATTTCGTATCCCTTCTTTACAACAAGAATAATTTCGATATGTTTGTCAGATTTCTGTGGAACCTTCAAGCCAAAACAGCGAATTAACAGCCAACAAGTGCTCTGATTTTGAAGGAAATATCTTTTATATAAAATTAAGAATTGCAAATCTCTGTTGTATAGACCGTGCTCTTCATTATTGCTTGAAGCAACTTGATGCACGAGATCAATTTTATTTTTGTTTTAAGACAGAAGAAAAATCAGTTTGTTGATTCTAAATGAGATTTGGTTTTGTTGTCTAGGTAATAAGTGCTTGTGGTTACTGTTTAGCACTGCCGTACTGTCGTTTGGCACTAGGACTGTCTGTAGTTAGCAGCAATTAGTTATAATGGAATATGAAGACGTTAAGTTTGAACCTGATGGCTGTGATTGCTTGGGTAAGCCGAATTTAAAATTATTATAATTAAACTTTAAATAACCATTTTTTAACTTAACGCCCTACACGCTGCGAAGTTTGTCTGTTTATTCCGGCCACCCTTGTAAGTTTTAAAGCTTTCTAAAATATGCGGAAATCAAACCCAAATGAACAGTTTAATGTTTTTCCCTATTCCAGTTGTGTATGTTGGATATGTTTAAGAAAAACGGTTGGTTTTCCAAACTGTCATGAAAGTGAAGCTAAAGCCGAAACTCTCCTATTGAAACAATCACATTTTTGTTAATTTCTATAAACACTTGTTGGCTTCCAATTACTGTTTACTGAAGCTTATTGCTGAAACTATGGTACTGGAGTTATTCTACTTAAGCTTATATGCTTCACATCATTTGTTTACGGAATCTTATGAGCTTAGACAAAAATCGAACGCATATGTTCAGGGTCTAAACACATGCACTAAAAATTTTTTTTTAATTTTGTCATAAAAGGAAGCTTAAGTCGAAACTCAACTACTCTAACAATCGCGTTCTTGCCTTACTCTATAAACGCTTGTTGGCTTCCCATTACTGTTTACTGAAGCCTATATCTGAAACTATCGTACTGAGGATATTTTACTGAAGCTTATATGCTTCACATCACTTGCTTATGGAATCTTATGAGCTTAGACAAAAAATTGGACACTTATATTCAGGGTCAAAGCACATGCACAAAAAAAAAATAATAATTACAGGTTTAAGTTATAAATAAGTTATATCGTTGAAGACGCTATTTTATTTTAACATTTGTAAAACTTGGTGAGAAAATTGGCGAAATTTGGAGACAAATTTGGTGTATGAAACCACAGAAAAATGTGTTGAGAGGAGAGAGAAAAAAAAAAGGAAGAATTTTACGGGTTCAAACTTTGCAACAGTAAGAGCGTTTTCAATATTAGTATTTACGGAATTTGTAGCTAATTTAATTTTAGAAATTTTGGAACATGTTTGTTACGATTTTAATGTATAATCGTCTATATTTCTAAATAAATGAATCTATACACCTACCCTAAATCACAGTCGTACGCAAGAAGTTCATAAGTGGGGAGTTACAGAGCTACAGATCCATACATTCGCGTGATAAATATACAAAATTTAATTACAAAGGGGGTTACAATCCCAATCAACAGTTCTTGCCTACGCTAGTGATATAAAATGACGTAGGCGGAATCTTCCAATTGATATAAGGTAGCTGTGGACGAATTAATCACGGAAATTAATTTTTGATGAATTTCGGAATTCATTATCGAAATTAATTTCATTCAAGCTAAATTTCCCCCTTAGAAATCGATACTACTTCTAATAGAAGTAAAATCCTTCGAAATATCTAGAATTTAAAGCTGGATAATTAATAATACACTCTATAACAAAAAAATCGATGCACCAAGAAGGAGTTGTCCGACTGTAATGAAATTTCGTATTCAAAGACATTTTGACCGAACATGCAAATGATTAAAATTTGGTGTCCAATGAATGAATAGCGGGAACTCCAGCGCATCGGAACTGCGCATTCAGCAGGTGTATATAAGGAGCGATTCTCAATATGTGGTCAAAATTTCTGTTGCATTTTGACTGCGGATATCTTACGTCGACTGTAACAATACCTCGCCGAAAGATTCGTGCTCATTACGAGCATATGTCAGAGTTTGAAAGAGGCTGGTTGGACGAATCGAAGAATCGCTGGACATGTGGGTCGAAGCGATGCGGCGATTGGACGGTGCTGGCAAGAGTGGGTCAACAACGGCAGATGTCAGCGTCGGGACGGCAGCGGTCGACCTAGGGCCACAACAGAACGGGAAGACAGAGCGATTGTCAGAGCAGCTGTCACAGTACCGGATTCGTCGTTATCAACTATCCAACGTGTGGCCCGCACACATGTGTCCAACATGACCCTCTGCAGACGACTGAGAGAGCGGAATTTACGCTCGCGCCGACCGTTACGCCGCTTACCTCTCACGCCTTTACACCGTCAAGTCCGATTACAGTGGTGCCGGGCTCGATCAACTTGGAACTGCGCTGACTGGGGACGTATAGTCTTTAGTGACGAGTCCCGTTTCCAACTGTGTCCTGATGACAACTGCAGACGTGTCTGGAGACGTCCAGGGCAGCGTGGGGATCCTGCCCTTACTATCGCACGCCACACTTGCCCATAACAGGGCGTTATGGTCTGGGGTGCCATCTCCTTTGATAGCCGGACCCCTTTGGTGGTCATTTCTGGCACACTTACAGCACAGCGGTACGTAGACGACATTCTACGACCGGTTGTGTTACCGTTCCTTTTGCGACACCCTGGACTTACGTTTCAACAAGACAATGCCCGGCCGCACACGGCACGTGTTGCTATGAATTGTCTTCAAGCTTGCCCAACACTTCCTTGGCAAGCTAGGTCTCCTGATCTCTCTCCCATAGAGCACATTTGGGACGCTATGGGAAGGCGATTGCAACCATCCAGGAATGTTGACGATTTAGCCCGACAGTTGGAGACAGTTTGGCAAGAAATTCCGCAGGACACCATCCGGGATCTTTATCAGTCTATGCCACGCCGGGTGACAGCTTGCATCCAGGCCAGAGGTGGACCAACGCCTTATTGACTTCCTCCCTTTGTAACGGTCAAACTCTGCAATAAATCATTCAATTATTCTGAAATTTTAATCGTTTCTTTTTCTATGTATGTTCTTCAAATCCACCAATTTTTATCGCAATCGGACAACTCCTCCTTGATGCGTCGATTTTTTTTGTTATAGGGTGTATGTTTTCCGCGTTTCCTTTTTAAGAACCTTTTTTTTTTTTTATAAAATGGCTGTCTTCTAACGGTTTTCGAAACCCTATCTAAAATATTATATCAAATAATTATATTATTATTACTGTTAAATAGTATAATAATATTATAATTTATGTAAACATCGGTTACTATTTAATTAATACATATTATATATTAAAATAATATTTTTTTAATATAACTAAAGAAAAAAGTCTCCCCCACGTCGTTGGGGTGATCTGCCGAAGTCAGCTCTGTTTTCCTAGAAGGAATTTGTTTTATTACATTGATTCTAAAGCAAAGGCTTTTCTCCTTTTTGACAATTAAAAATTACCCATTCTGAGGAGATAATTCTAAATGGTGTTAATTAATATTTATTAATTATTAAAAATAACAGTGTTAATTACAATAATTTTATATAAATGATATTGTAATAGGTTTTTCTTAACGGAAGGTTCGTTCAACAATTAACCCGCCATTTAATATTAAAATGTAAAAGTTTGTAGCATATATAACCGTATTCCATTCTGCTGTAAAGTTTTTAAAAAATTATTACGACAGTTTTTGAAACTTGATTTTTAAAATAAGTTACAAATAAAATAATGTCAACAACGTACAAAGGTTAACCAGGGCTTACCATAACTAGTAAAATTTGACACTGGTCGGAATATACGAAATACAAATGAAGAAGGTAAAAGACATTTACCATCTGCAAAAATATTCGCAACGTTTCGAGAACTACTGTTCCCTTCATCAAGCGAAAGTGTCAAGGAAGTGTAGGCGTTCGGTATTTATACCCCAACTTTGTTTTTTCCCAAAGCTATCCCGCACTCGGGTTTTCCCCCCTGTCTGAATCTGGATTTTCTGTCTGATAGACTCGTCTCCCACAATCAGAATAATATTATTGCAACTTTTTTATGAGAAAAAAAATCCGTCAAAACCCACCCCGTTTTCAGCAAAAAACCGCTCTTTTTGGAATCATGTGCACGGGGATATTAAATATTAACAATAGTGCTTCCAATTGGCAGAAAATAGTTCAGAAGTGCGGATTGGGGAAAAAGTCTAAAAGGAGGTGTGAGGTTTTGATATAAATAGTTTAATAAAGACTTCCACGCGATGCTGAAGTTGGGAGTCGATGTATTATCATTAACAATGTTTTATTCGACTATTTATAAATATAAACAGCTATTAAAACGTCTAACTCACTTCAAACCGCAACTTTGTGAAAGACAACTGCTTTTCAAACTGTAATATTTAAAGTCTCACCATTGCTAGGTGGGGGGCTTCTATAAAATGTTGTCGAAAAAGATTTTTTTCAAGCGCTTCATTAAAATGTATTTCAATATATAAAAATGTATTTCAATATATAAAAATGTATCTCAATATATAAAAATGTATCTCAATATATAAAAATGTATCTCAATGTATATACAGTGTTACTCCCCACCTTAAAGTTCACCTCTATTTAAAGGATAATTCCTCTGGTCTCCAGTATATATATGTGTCAACACATTTACTTCCGAAGAACGGGCGCCTGAATTTAAGTGACAAAATGTCCAGTCACGTGGGTGTCCTCTATAGGGAGGTAACGCTATATATCTATTTGCATTAAAGACTTTAAGAAGCTGCTTTATACGTACCTGGTTAAAAAACACAGTAAGTTTTTCCGTTAAAGACTGTGAAGGGACAACAAAAAAAGTCTTTGAACGGAAATGGTCGTTAATTAGAACTAGATTGTTTGGGCTCCCACAATAGAAACGCTAAATGTTCACTTCGCAGGCTTTATTATCTGTTTCCACTTAGAATAGCAAAAAAACAAATTTAACAAGTTTAATTTCTAAAATTGATACCATGTCAAATCGTTTCTTTTTATTTCATATATTGTATTATTAAAATTTTACTTTTTATATTAGGCAACAGTGCGTGTAATTGTTTCCCGAAGTTTAAAACAAAAACAGTTTTTCATTTACCATCGAAGTATGCACACGTCATTCTCGGAGGCTCCGCCAAAACGGCGTACTAAATTTCGTTAGCTATGTGTTCCAGTGAATTAATTTATTTATTGGCGTCTATTATTGAATTAACCTAAATATTTAAAATATTAGATAAATATTAGTTTAACTGGATGAAATTGCTGCATTACTTCAATACCTATTTCTGAAACTTGCTGTGTTTGCATGCATGTGAAAAAAAGAAATTTTTTTTTTCCCTTTATGTAACGGTTTCTTGTAATGAAGTTTATTTATAAGCTTTTTTTTTTACTTTTTTAAAGATTGATCTCTTCTTGCCTCCTTTATTAATTATCAATTTCCTCGTTTGTTGTAAGTTTTCTTTATGTTCTTCGTTAATTCATGTCAAGTCTTCGACGTCCCTTATTTCAATGGTTTTTGAGCTTTCGAAATTTTTTCAGTTTAATTTTTTTCTTTTATTGTCCATGCAATTTTCCAGCCTGTATCCTTTAAATATTGTCTGGCATATCGAAATAAGCGTGGTTCTTTTCCGAAAGATGTTCGTTTATAAACAGCTTATTGGTGAGTTTTATATTACCCAGTCAGTTTAGAGTTTTTCATGTTTTCTTTTTGCTCATATTTCATTTCTTTTTCTGCATCTTTATACCTTATTAAGAGTCTGGTCACTACAGGATATCTGGCAACGAAAAAGTTAATTCGCCTGTCAAAAGAGGTGCAACGATTCTTCAAATAATAAAATTCCTTTCAATAACATAAATTCAATATTTCGAAGAAATTTTGAAGACTATGTTTCTGGAGAAACATCTGCAAAAAATTCAAATAAACCGTGGTTTCTTATTATATCTGATATTCCTGAATGGCCTAGGAACAGGGTAGTCGCTGAATTCCGTCTAGCCACAGGCCATGGCTACTTTGCAACGCACCTCTATCGTATTGTCATTTACTCCAACCTTTTTTGTATACTTTGCGATCTGCACAAAGAAATGGACTTGGCCCATCTACTCCACTGCTTGTTCTACGCTCACTTCAGCTCCATCATGGGAACGGTATTGGGAAGCAAGGAACCCAATGGACGCATAGATTTCTTCTGTAGCCATCTCCTATTGGCTCCAAGTGTCTTCCACCACCCATTAGAAAAAAAATATCTTATTAAATTGTTGCTTTTCCTTGGCTATTGGTGCAGAGTCTATGTGTTATATTAATATCCTCTTCTTTAAGCTCAATGTTAAGTTCCTCACCAATTTTTATTAGTTCTTTCAAGCAATTCTCATTTTCATTTCTAGGGTATTCTACACAAATCAGATCATTTCTTAGACTCTATTAATCAATTGTATTGATTTTATGTTGCATGTTAAATTATCGTTGTGAAATGTTTGAAAAATATCATACATGGCATTTATTTCTTCATATATTTTGTTCTTCTCTTCTTTTATTTCTGTTTCAACATCTAATGGTTTTGTATTCATATCTTCTTCTTCAATAATAAGATCCTCACGGATTTTTGTAATTTTTTCCTATCGTTTATGGTTTCGTTTATTCCTTCTAACATTTTTTCAATTTTATTTGAAAGTTGGTCTATTTTTAATCCTGCATCTTGTCTATCTCTCTTTAATTGTATACGCACTTCTTTCAGTTCAGGTGCAATATAGCCCAGATGCTCTTGCGCCATAAAAAAGCCAAACAAACAAACAAAATCTTTCAGTTCAGAAAGTATGAATTCCACCGTCTTTTCCATCTTGTCAATGTTTCTTATCTTCACTTATTATATTAGAGACAGTAAAAAATAATGACAGACAGTCATAGGAAAAGTTTGACGAGAAGATTTGTACAAAGATAATCGCATATCACCGATATCCTTCGATATTCAAAAACACCAGTGTACTGATGTCATAAGATCCAGTGACAAAATACACGAAGCCGTAAATAAGAGTTGAGCTTAAAGGATATGTCTATGATCGTGGTAGCACAAGGCAACAGCAGTATTATTGAGTAAAAGTACCGTGTATGAGAGTTCAGCCAAAAAGGATAAACACGCAGATGCAGCAGCCTGTGAAATGATGTTCGTAAAGCAGATTTAAGCCGTAGAGATAAATTCAGATATGCACATATCTGAAGTCTTATAGAATTTAAGATTGTGAAAGACTCGCAAAATTCTAGTCAATGATTTACAACGTTAAGAATGAAAGATATAATTGATCGGGTGAGTAGAGTAAATATATAGTAACGAAGTTTAAAATAATTATGCAGAGGTTCAAAAATTAGAAAGTCGAATGAAAAGGCCTTATCTTGGTTGAAGAATCACAAAAGTGTAATTATAAAATCCGGGTGGAGATACTTAACGGTATAAGAAAAAAAAAAAGCAGAAATTGGTAGCAACACAGGAATGAAAAATAAAACAACGATCTCTACGAAATCTAAGTCACTATTAAATAAGATGCCCCGAGACCTGAAAATTTGTTTGTCTTTTTACCCTTGCCATACGACAAAGTAAAAAGTTGAAAGAAAATTGATGGGCTTTTTTTTTCACTATTTAGAGAACTGGTGTTCAAAAAAAATTATTTTTTCATGTGCCATTTTTATACCTTTGCATGGGCGGCGTGCCACTGAAACCATACTTTTGCCTAGCTAATGGGTCTCACATGGTAAATATTTTTTCTAAGAAAATGTGCTGGTATACTATAATTTTTGCCACCCACGTGTATGTAGTTCAAACTAGAGCTTTGTTTGATCTTGGAGTAAAAGAGACGCCGTCGTCCCCATCCTGGATTCGAACCAGGGTCCCCCCGTTTTGTCCGGAGTGTCCTAGACCGCTAGACGAACGAGGATAGGAAACAACGCTCTGTTTCTCCATATATAAGGATGTAAGATATTATTACCCTTCACAGGGATAACACAATTGCCAAATAATGGTCAACACAGAAAAGCCTCCGAAAAAGAGAAGCCGTCCCCATTATCGCCTTTTTTTTTCTTCCAAAATCAAAAAAAGCTCTAGTTTGAGCTATATGTACGTGGGTGGCAAAAATTATTGTATAATAAATTCCCCCACGAAAAACTCACAAAAATCTCGCCCCGGAGGCTTTTCTGTGTTGACCATTATTTGGCAATTGTGTTATCCCTGTGAAGGGTAATAATATCTTACAAAATGTGTTAGGTTTTCGAATTCCGCCGGGTTGACCACTACTGCTTTAAGGGGGCAAATACCCCTTAAATGTTACGAAATGCCTTCTGCTAGTCTGAAATTCAACGTTCTACAACATTTAAAATAACACATACTCAAAAACAAAAATTTGCACACAGGATTACTATATTATGCTTACTAAAATCATTAATAAAGTGTATTTACATATTGCTATTTTTTTATAATAAATCAAAATATTATACTAGATTTTGCTCGTTAAAATTTTTAATACCATTTTGCGCGCATAATATAATTGGTTGTTATTATCTAATTACCAAAAGTAATGTGCTAAATGATAAATAATGAGTATAGCATTCAACTAACGAAAAATCTTAAGAAAATAATGATACTTAATATTTTTTAAAACAATAAAAAATAAAACTTTTAAAATTCATTTAGATAAAAATATCACTATTTAATCTCTTACCTTTTACGTTATTTTATTCATTATGTATGGCTACAAGAGTGTGCCAATTTTTATTATACTAGTGTAAAAGTTTTTTAAATATCTTGCGCGCAGGACCAAAATTTACTGTTTTGAGAAAAACGCGTTTAAAGAAAAATATTTGTCGACATTGGAGTTATTATCTATTTGCATCAACCTACCTTCATAAACTTGTTTAGAATACAACAGAAGATTATGTAGAACCTTCCCTGGATGCTATAGTTTTAATTTTCTGCAACTTCTGTTAGCTTTCCACCTATTGACAAGTTTCCGCAGCAGTCTTAAAACGGCTATCAAAATACGATATTTGGTTTTTGTCCATTTTTTTTAATATATATATAAAAATGTTTAATTTCTTACATTGTTTACCATGTATCATTACAAGAGCATGACAAATTTCATTACAGTAGCACAAATGAGTTTGTAAATATCTTGCTCACAAGTCTGAAATATATAGTTTTGAGAGAAACACGTAGGAGGCACATACCCTGGCCTCAAAAATGTCTAAAAATATCTCAGATTTCAACAATTTATATCAAAATAACACAAACTTAGGTGTGAAAAATTGCATGCAACATCATTATACTGTTTCCCTTCATAAAATGCTAGCAAAATATATTTATCTGTTGCCATTTGTTTTAAATCAATGACGTCATTATCCATTCATCAATTCGAAAGGCTATATTAGTTCCTCGATAAAATTGTTGTTGCAAAAAAATAAAAGTAAAGTTTTGTATTACAAACAATCATATCTTTCAATTAACGAAGAATTCTGATAATCTAAAAATTGTTTTGAAGGTATTATTACCCTCCGCAGGGATAACACAATTGCCAAATATGGTCAACACAAGAAAGCCTCCGGGGCGAGAATTTTGTGAGTTTTCGTGGGGGAATTTATTATACAATAATTTTTGCCACCCACGTATTAATTACAGCTCAAACTAGAGCTTGTGTAATTTTGGAGAAAAAGAGACGCTTTCCCCATCCTGGATTCGAACCAGGGTCCCTCCGTTTAGCCCGGAGTGTCTTGGACCGCTAGACGAATGAGGACAGGAAACAACGCTCTCTTTCTCCGTATGTAAAGATGTTAAGGTATTATTACCCTCCGCAGGGATAACACAATTGCCAAATATGGTCAACACAAGAAAGCCTCCGGGGCGAGATTTTTGTGAGTTTTCGTGGGGGAATTTATTATACAATATATATATATATATATATATATATATATATATATATATATATATATATTTTTATATTTTTTCAGAAAAAAAATTATAGTATACTAAAAAATTGTTATTATTGTTTTGTGCAACAAAAATTTAATCATTAAAATTTAGTGTTTTTAAAAAATTTAAATTCACTTATCTTAAAATATTATGATCCAACTTATACTTTTCGTCATTATTAGTATCATATATAATTTTAACAGTCTACCAAACTTCATTATATTTGGATAAATAGTTTTTAAATATCCTGCATTCAAGACCAAAATTAAGGTTTGGAAAAAATGCACTCAAAGATAAATTTTTGTTTATTTCGCAACTGTTTTGATAAAGCTTCTTCAAAAAGCACCAGACAAGTATGATGGTTCTTCGGCATGCTTTATAGTTTCAGCTGCACCTAATTTTTGCCATCTTTCCACTTGACGTCGGCTTTTGGTGGCATTGGTTGACCATGTAAAGAGTGTGATATTCTTCGTTCATCAGCTTTTAGTAAAATGCGACTTGCCTGCACTCCAGGTTGGATGTCAAAAACCTTCATAGTGCGGAGACGTCCTTTACCCCCTTCATTAAATTGAATTATTGCTTCATTTGTAGAGATGTCTACATTCAACATCCTGACCCGGATGTTTTGGGGCAAAACTTTCAAATCATTGAGTTGGGGGACTCATTTGGATTTTGAGTTCTCCCTCCTAAGTAACGACTCAGTAATTTAGGATGGGAAAGGTCGTTGAAAATAGGTTTTATAACCTTCATGATAGCCTGTGGGTAAACAATGTTTATGGTGAAATGTCGCAGTTGCTTTTTTTGTAACAGCTCGCTGGTAAGCACACCACGATGTGCTTCCTTTGGGGCAAAAATGATGCAGTGGATTAGCATCACTTGATCCTTTATGGAAGAAGACAGCCCATACTGCTTTCCTCATCGCACTTGAATTGTCGGTGGTAGTACAGATACTGTCCCACAAGATCAATTTTCCCCTAGAAACATGAAGGAAAGTCGCTGTAGGCCGGGTTTTGACGTCAGAAATTTTAACACGTGATGTCCCACAGGGTGGAGCAGCATACAGTGTTTCTCTGTGGCGGTGGTAAGACTTATGGAAGTATTGAAGTGATTGGGAAGACGTCGGAACATTTCAATATGGATTTTTTTTGTTCAATTGCGGTTGAAAGGGAAGAGGAATGTTGTTGGATTGGTTTGTGGGAGAAGGTTTATTTGGTTTAGAGTAGAAGGGCCCGGTTTGCAAGGTGCGCTAGGCCTAACGTGGATGACTGTGTAGTTAAAGAGGTGAAGTTATCCGGCAGATAAAAGTTAGTATGCCATTTTTATTTTGTTTGCTGCACTGAGAAAAAGGAGCAGGGGGAGGGGAAGAGATGGAGGAAAAGAGGGAAAAGCCACCAGGGGGACAGGTTAAGAGGCGAAGGGGATGGAGGTTGGGAGTGGAAAGGGAACAGGAGAAAGGGATTAGAGGGTTAGGGGGGAGTAGGAAGAGACCGCCAAGAAAACAGGGGTTGGGAGGGGGAGGAGAAAGAACATGAGGTTAGAGGGGTAGGGGTAAAGGAGAAAGAGCTAAAAGAGGGTTAGGAGTGAAGAGAGAGGGTAGGGGTGAAGGCTGGGTGTAGGATGGAGGAAGGAAAGGGGCGGAGCCTGTATTGAGACGTAAGCAACATGGCGGCAAGCCAAGACAAAGTTGCCAAGTGTATTGGAAACACTTCTCACTAAAAACGAAATGGAACAGTATGTGTACTAGCGCCAAATTGTCTTGCTCAATGTTCCCTAATTGCATTCCCATAGTAGGAACTGAGTTGGTCTATTTCTTTATCAGTGAACCAGCCTTTTCCGCCAAGATACCTTGCCATCTTCTAATTTCTTTCCAGACATATTTTGTTTTATTTTCCTTAGCCTGGCTCCCATGCGCTTCTGAATGTGACCAACACATTCAATTTTTTTAATGTCTACATCATCGTATGGCTGTAAATTCCTTATGGATAAAAATGTTTTTGAATCCCCGTCTCCTATATATCCACTGTATTTAACATCTCTTAGTGCCCCTGATCGTTCAAATATACGGCACATGCCTACCGCCTCCATACTTCCCGATGAACCCGTATGGCTTTTCAAACATTCAAGTACGTGTAAGGTCTTCCATTTATCAATATTTGGACCACGTCGAATACATTTACATGCATCACACCCCTTGCAAAAAGCTGACATTAATTCTTTATCGATAACTTACGCACACTGTTCACCAATAACAGTACACACACCTACCAAAGACATATACCCTTTGGTTTTCCAGGTACCGTCCCCACTAATGATGATGTTCGATGACCCTGTAAGTAGTGCCTCATCTTCCGCAGCCTTCTTCATGGATTTTGTGGCAACTTTCGAGGTGGCTAATTCAAGGTGTTTGATTTGTCGATTATACGACCCTTCTGCATTTGGCTGTGGCAAATCCATTACAGCACAAAACATATTCATCCCCGACAATCCCTGACCCAGACATCTCATGGAATATAAAAACCGACGGTTTATTTCTGCAACAGCATTCTTCGGGCCAATAAATTTACTGCTGAGAAAAGAACCGATTTGTCCACAGCTTGAGCAATTCAAAATAAATTTAGATGCTAGTCCACTGGTAATTAATTCACTGATGGTAATGCTGCAACCACATACCTTGCAAGAAAGGAATTGTTCCAGGGCCTCAAACATCAGACCCTTATCCAATATTCGGTACCCTTCAAAAGTTTGATCTACAGGAGAATCTTCTTCAAAGCACAGCTTTAATTTTTTGCTCGATGTGCTTTCGTCCAGCATTTTATGATTTCGTGTATGTACATTTCCGGTAAATTTTCTTTTTTAATGGCCGTGTTCCGGATGCACGTCTTTTAGTGGGAATAACATTCGCCATAACCTGATAAGTATATATATAGAGAGAGTGAGAGAAACAACAAAATATAAATATGTGTATTAAAAAAGAAAGAAAATAGGATTTCAAAACCTGGATCGCAAAAACGAGGTCAAAAAACCAAACGTGGAACAAGCAGCAGGCAATCGCAAAAACGTGGTTTGTTTTAGGGAACACTGGTTTGTTTACAAACATAAAGTACGTAGAGTAGTTTACTTCATTTCTCCTGCATCTGTTGATAAAATAAGAAAGTATGTATGTAGACACGTCTCCTACAATGCGCATAAAATTCTTAAACGAATACATGAATACGAAAACATCGAAACTAAATGTAAACAAACTCTGCGTCCCTTTAAAATGGCATCCTTGAAGATTCAGTACTCTTTAGATTTTTTTTCGTAATTCAACTTCTAATGTAGATATTTTTAAACGGTTGGTGTCAAAATGTTCAGAAATGTTTGGGCTTTCCGATAAAAAAAGTGAATTTTTGAAACTTGATGGGGTATGTGCCCACTTAAAGAATGATGTGTGACAATAATATGTCTCCTAAGAAGATATATGTGGAATGCGCTAATCATGTTTCTTTCGTAGAAGAAGAGGCGACCTCTCCTTCGAGTGTTGGAAATGAGCTGGAGCATTTAATATCACTGCCAGGAAAACATGGGAAGATACGTAGGCCACCAAATGCCTTTATGCTCTTCGCCCGAGAACATCGGCGTATAATCTCAGAAACGCATCCGTTTGTTCCTAATAAGCAGATAAGTTCTATCCTAGGGAATAAATGGCGAAATCTCGACCCTAGTCTGAAAAGTAAGTACTACACCAAAGCCAAAGCCCTTGATGACGCTCACAAGCAACATTACCCAAGTAAGCTTTGATACGATTGCTTTTATTATTAACTAGAGTTTGTGAATTGAGAACCAAAAGGGTGTAACTCCAAAATTTACATTTAAATTGAGAACCAAATATTGCTTTGGAATTTACAGACGGGGTTTGCAGTTTTGTGGAAGTTGTATACTAGTAAAACTGCATTCAAATGAGGTTACTCTCATTCATTTGTCCTTCCTTCCTTCCATCCATCCGTTCGTCCGTCCGTCCATCCATCCAGATAGACGCCAATATTTCACTAACTCGCCAGTAAGCCCAACGCCTTTTTTTAGTTCAAAAAGACGGGAGAAGAATCGGACGTAATCGAAATGATTTACCGAAATTTTCGCACGTCCCCCTTAATATTTCTTTTCTCACTTTCAATGAGGGTGCGGCAATGGTTCTCAATTAATAGCTGCATCTCCCGCACCGGTGTTATCAGGGGCTAGTTTGGTTCTCAATTTACTAACAGCCTTATTAACAACAGTTTACTAAGACTGACCTGAGCTCACCAGAACCGCGTGTGTGTGTGTGCGTACGTGTGGTATGATTTTGTGATTGGTGGGCATGCGAAAACCATAGAAAATCAAAAGAGCAAAGTTCTAGGATTACAAATAATCTAATAAAATAAACAAAGAAAAAAAGATTGCTCTGAAATCTGTCCATTTTGGAGGCTTTCCTAACGCTTTTGGCTTCCTTAGCTTTAGGCTAGAAACTCTGTTGCCCTCCCCTCCACTCTTTTCCGCTTAAGCTTAACTTTGTTCACACCTTGTTCGCTGTATCGTTATTCCGTCTGCATCCCAATGTATATCCCCCAATTTTTTATCATTTTCATAAATTTTATTCGTTTTAATCGCTCTTGGAATGTCGGGAGGCGTAGAATTTTTTTAGCGTAAGTCCTACTTTCCATACAGAAACATTCCATTGCTGAAGGACCACGTGCTTGGAGCCTCCCTTGAAAAAGTTCCTACACGTGGAATCCCGTTTTTCATTTTCCATTTGTTATGATATTTTCGTCAAATTATCTCCGTTTCTTATCTCAAATTGTTGGTTTTTACTTACTGACTCTATTTTTGTGTTTCTCATGAAGTTGTTAAACTTATTGGTAGTGAAAATATTTTTGCTAATTTATTGTTATTCTGTTTTTATTTTTTATTTTTAATGTTTTTACTGTGTTTCTGCTATCTCTATTTCTGTCAATTTCCTGTCATTTCAATTTTACATAACTTTCTTACATTTTTAAAATACTATTTTATTATATATTTTTATATATTTTTATTTTAGAACCTAAATGTTGCGCCCTGTTTTATAATTAGAGATATGGTTTTAATTCGTTTCAGATTATGTTTATAATCCGAAGGAGGCGCGAGAACGGAAGAAGAGCAGGCAGATGCTGAAGCGAAACCGGAAGTTGCAGGGACTGTCCAAATTCGGAAAGGACAGGCCATGTGTGAGTATTGCTTTGAAGTTTATTATCTTCAGTATAAAATTTACCAATAATGAAAAGTTCTCAGATAATGGTAAATAAACAAGATTAAAATAATGCTTAAACTTAAGTGACACCAGGGCCCTTTCAAGGTTTCTGTGCCCCACAGAAACCTTGACCTCCCTGACCTACTCGGCAAGCCTGTTGCCAGGATGAAGAGGCAACTGGGTCAAGGTAAAGGGCATATGGATCACAGAGAAGCCAGGGACTGTTCTACATATATAAATAACTCGATGGGGCAACTGGGGCCCAAGCATGGGGCAACTGAGGTCCAAGTCCCTGTTGGCTCCGGTTTGGCTACAGGGCTACTACTCAGACTATACGTAAATCCGGCACTATCATCGTGGCCCTTTCCAGTGTACATGTACACAAAAGGTCGTAAATTTAAATAATTAAATATGTCATGGAGAGATTATAATCATTGCAATTACATCTGACGCTTCACGTTTTGAGGTTTATAACACAGTGAAACCTCGATAATTCGAAATTCAAGGAAAAGGGGTTTTACTTCTCTTCGAATTGACGTTGTTCAAGGGTATTTCAAGAGAAAGGAGAATAAGTTCGGTTTATCGAGAACTTCGAGTTATTGAGGTTTTATTTTATAATATATTTCGTCTCATTATATAAATGTTGAAGAAACTTACTTTTTTTTAAACTGCGTTGCAAATTTTCTTTTTTCCGGTTATTAAGAGCCAAAATAAATTCTAATATAAACCTCAAAATGTGGAGTATCAGACCTAAGGGTTAACTCTTCCACAATCTTCTAAATTACTTAAAGGGTAATTTTTGATATATATTTATATTCTTATTAACGTGTATCAAATCCTAAATACGAACTTTTACTGCACCCGTGGTTTGATTAAAAGTTTATTCTTCTGTTATCATTATGCGATTAAAATTTGGCGTGCACTTCACAAAAAAAATCTTCTCCAAGATATTCACTTGCAATTATATATAATTTAATATTCTCGATTATTTTATTTTGCCCCTCAATTATAGCATCCGAAGAATGATATGACTGACTCCTATTTTGAAGACAGTAAGTGGTTGTTTTCTTAAAGTATATTAATTAAAACGCCATAATAAATATTTTTTAAAAAAGACGTTAACCAGAGGTATCAAAAGAAAATCACTGCTTCAAAGGCATGCGTGCATGCGCAACAGGTCCTGCATATTGTATTAAATGCATGCACACTGTCATTTGACTGGACATTAAGCGTTTTGTTGTTTA
>QLNU02000063.1:0-13767 GCA_006491805.2 Dysdera silvatica | reverse complement strand
CGCGTATGACAGTCAGGAGACCGCCCTTTTCAGATGAAATCGAAGGCTCGACTGCCCTCAGGTGTTTTACTCAGATGAACTCAATGGCCCTACTGCCTTCAGGTGTTTTACTCAGATGAACGGATACACAGTTACTGACGTAGTGTCAGCTGTCTTCGTTTACTCAGAGAAGTGGGCACAAGGTTCCGTCTTCGCTTAAATTTCTCATGTGTTGGATTCATTTCATTGACTGCTATGTTTTTAAACACGAGTTATATTGTCCTTCCCAAGGGCTTTAAAATTGATCATGCTCATTGAAATACCAGTCGGTACATTGGATCGCCTTTGGAGCGGTACAGTACGCGGATCCTTAGCAAGTAAAAGCAAGAGGACACACCCGAGTTGTGTTTTCAAATTCGGTTCTAAAATGCGATTCAAGAAAGATTAGGTCCAAATGCCCCCCCCCCCTGTGTCCCCCCGTTCTATTAATACCTCTATTTCCTGGCATTTCAAATCATTTCTCTGTTGCCACAGGACCGTCAATATTGTATTACTTTTCATCCGTACAGTTTATCTGGATTAGATTAGTACTTATTTTATGTTCATGGCAAAAGTACCTTATGGTAGAGCCACAAAAAGTAGGGGGTCAAAGGAGCTCCAGATTTTCCCATTGGAAATCAAGGCCCATTTATCTACTTAACGTAAATCACATGTATAACTTTTTTAAAGTAAATTGAGGCACCCCCCACAATTTTTGACGTATTACGCCCCCGCTTGGTCACTTAGGTTCTTCTTGTTTCGAGTTCCAAGTAGTTTGGTTTGGCTATTCAACCATGTGTGTATTTTTAATCTGTTTATTAAGTTTACGTGATATTATGTTCTCTACTGTTTTGAATGCTGAGTTTCCTATGTGGCTGATAAACACAATTAAAAACATGCCGTTTCTTTTATTATACATTCCTTCCTTCCTCCCCTCCTTCTCTCTCTTCCTTCCTTCCTTTCTTCCTTCCTTCCTTCCTCCCTCTTGTCTTACTAGGCAATCAACGACTTCTATTTTGAATTGAGGGTTCCAATCATGAACATACACACGGGCTGTTGTTGGTTGTCCCAACCCCCATTAAACATAAACATATTTTGTATGTATCAGTAAAATCTGTAGCGATGCTGTCTATATCAAGAGTTTCAATTGGTCCCGGCAGATACAGATCGTATCAGATTAAACTTATTTATAACTATATCATCTTCCGGGCCCTGAAGTATATATATTTCACTGTACTTGCTACAATTTTGTACAACTCCATACATACTTATGTACATGCACGGATCTGTATACCTGTATTCCCCGTTTATGACCTTGCAACCCCTCCCTTATAAACTTCCTGCGTACGCCATTTCCCTGTGTTAAAAATTCATTGGAGGTGAAAGTGAACCGACAATTGAGCAATGGCTCAATTGAATGCATTCCTTAAAATGAAAGAAAATAAAAACCCATTCCCTTGAAAGAACGATTATTCTCATTTGCTTAATCATTCTTGTTTTCATTCTGTGAGTCGGTGGTATGTAAATGATCCGTCACTGACTCAAAATTATTGTTTGGTTGATTGTAGTTTTATGGCGCAAGGAGGACAGCGAGGATCATTCTGTGCCAAACAAGGTAAGACCGCATATTCGATTTTAAAATGACTCAAAATTAGCTACTAAAGTGAATGAAAATCCATTCTAAACAATATTTGAAAGCCCTCAATAGCGCGCGGCCGCCATTACAGTATTCAGTGGATCACATACTGCCTCATTGTTGTGCATACCGTCTACTAAGAGATCAGCTTTTTAATCAATTGGTGCACTTGGACTCTCGGTCCCACCGACGATTCAGGATCTCTTTGCTACCCACTGGTCTCCTTTTACATTGCTGAAGGTCTCGATATCTGTTTACTGTTTCTTCACCAGAACGAGCCGCTACATCTAGCTACTCTGCTCCTTGCTTCTTCTCTCTGTATTTTTCTACTTTACACGGTTGTTGGCCCCTCTTGACTCCTAGTCAAAACATATTACTATACACCTAAACTTCAATCACTATTCACCAACCTCCTGTTCAAATTTATTGTCAAACCGCTTCACAAACTTACTGTTCTATTAAATAAAATAAAACACATTAACACAGTTAAAATAAATACGATGGTTTATAGCTATTTCGGAAGCGCGTTTAGGCTTCCTTCTTCAGAACCCTAGTTACACTAATGTGGCACACGTACTAGAAAAACTATCGATGCCAAATTGTAGTCCAAAATTAGTTCGGGTAAACCAGTTGTGGGTCCGTAGCCGCATCTTTTGCTATGGGACGAATGAAATTTCTCCAAATAGAGGACATAGAATTGAACGGAAGCTGATCGTTAACAGTAGAAGAGGAATGCTTCGATTTCGTCTTAAAGAGCATGAAGCCTACGTGCGTAAACAACAACTGGAAAAATCTGTTTTGGCCAAACACGCCTGGGAAGCTGGCCACAAATTTTCTTTCGACAAGGCCCATCTAATAGAGAAAGTTTCTTCACCAGCCGACCTCAATTTCTTCGAAGCCTTCCATATTCTTTCGCATTCCTCTTCTACTGTTAACCATCAGCTTCCGTTCAATTCCATGTCCTCTATTTGGAGAAACTTCATTCGTCCCATAGCAAAAGGCACGGCTACGGACCCATAACTGGTTTACCCGAACTAATTTTGGACTAGCAATTTGGCATCGACAGTCTTTCTAGCACGTGTGCCACATTAGTGTAACTAGGGTTCTGAAGAAGGAAGCCTAAACGCGCTTCCGAAATAGCTATAAACCATCGTATTTATTTTAACTGTGTTAATGTATTTTAGTTTATTTAATATTTTGCGCAGTGTGTCGTTTCATCTTTACTATTACTGTACTATGTAGATTCTCTAAAACTGAATCCCTGATCTTAATTAAAAAGCTGACATTTATTCACTATCGTCGGACATCGATCCAACCTTATCTGTAAATACAGTTTTGCTTGGTCTGCCAACATTTCCAACATTCATATATACACACAAACACACATAATTTACACCATGTGGCGCTCCAGTACCGAAGAACACATACTCAGCCTTAAACGGAAAACTCGCAGTAACACGACCATCCTCTAAACAATATTAATTATGAAAACCAATGTCGCGGAATATATTTTATTAAAATGTCTACGAAATTAAAAATAACAAACGGCTAATTTATGTACAGTAGAAGTTATTTTTATATGATGATTCTGTTTGCACAATACGAAATTTTAGAAACAACATTGTCGAATAAATACAAAATTCAATTTAAATACAAAAATAATCAAATCAATTTTTATTCGAAAGGACACAATTATTTACAATTCATCATTATGATTACAGGAAGAAATAACGAGTCTTTACGTTGTAATTAAAGCAGTATTTTTTATAAACACAAGGCCTTACTCTGATTCATAATTAAATTGAGAGGAAAGTCAACAAAGTAATTTCTAAATGATGTAAATCTTCGTTTCTTTGATAGTTCTGATTAGTAAGTAGTAATCTGATTAATAATGATTAATTGTGATTAATAGTGATTTTAGTCCAGTCACTGAGATTTAAAATTGGATTTTTGGTTGTTTTAATTTTTCCAGGAAGTCCATTGGGATTTGACTTGATTTTTTTTATCTGAGTTAATAAGAAATCAATTTAAGTAAGAAAGTATTTGGTCAATTTAATTTTTTTATTTAACTTATTTCGATATATAACGAAATGCGAAAAGATAATCTAAATATTTGCTTTTAAGGAATATAGAGAAAACAGTTTGTTTTTATTCTAATCTCCCAGAATTTGATTGATAATCCAGTCTTTTCTTGTTCGTTTAGATCTAGTTATTTTTTTGGTGAAAAAATGTGTTATATAAACTATTGAAAATTCTTAGGAAAAGGTTATAAACGTTTTAGACGTTATTCGAAGTAAAAACTGGTGACCAGCCAACAAATGAAGTTGATTTATGAGGAGAATTAAATTATTATTAAAAAGATCCCTAATAAGAAAATCACTTTTTACCTTGGAATAGCTCACATCTTGGACGTTTATTGTAAGAAACATTGAAGATGATCATTAATGTAGTATGTAAATATTCCAAAGAGTTGAAATGAGGTGTCAGTAATACAGTAATCGATCAGTATGAGAATATGCCGTGATTCTAGCAGAGGATTTCATGCTTAATTCAGATCCGCAAGTCTGAAAAACAGATCTTTCATGTAATTAGCATCGAAATTATAATCAGAGCTAATATCGATGTTAAAATCAACCATGATAATTATCTTAATTTGTTGTCTTTAATATAAGTACAAAATTTTGAAGAAATTTAAGAACTCTTCTACATTCACATTTGGGGGTCTGTATATTGAAGTGATAAGAAGTCCACAAGACTTTATAGGAACAATTTTCATTTCCCGAAATATACCATACCATTTCGGGATGGTGGAAAACGTTAGTGATTGGTGTACGTAAACCGCTACCCCTCTACCACATCAGTCACATCGGCACTCTGAGACTAATGTTACACCAGCTAATGTCTATGAGATAATCCTGACAAAACTGTAGAGATAACCGCCAACAAACTTGTCCGATAACATTTAACCGTCTAGATAACGCAAACGAAGTGTGTGAGAAGGCTGATTTTGATTAGTAAATCATTAAGTAAGGGAAACTTATTTTATTAAATACCACATACGTTTAAATGGAGAATTAAATTATCTCGAAGATTTTGTATACCAGCAAATTGATGGTTCAAAATATGGTCGCAATAGATACTTTGCGAAAATATAATCAAATACGGGCGACAAAGAATGTATGATAGAAAACACGAATACGTGAGATAAAAAATTATAATGCACAAAAATATAAGCAGTCATAGAACTATATAAAATGTTTACAATACAGAGAGTATTAAGTTTAGGAAATTGCCGTCTTTTAGACACCGGCCGTATAGACGCCCCTTCCTTTCTTACAAAAAACGAAATACTTCTGAAAAAAAACAACATGCCTACCGTACTCTTAACTTTTTAAACGTGAAGTGAATTTTTCACAGTTATTCAAACAAATATTTTAACTAACAGTTTTATACAATAACTAATAATTTATTTTTGCGTTCTCAGCTGTCGTCTACCTAACAAGTGACGCCTCTAGATGTGTTTCTTACAGGGGTGGACTGGGTCTTCAGCTTCCGGGGCGGTGCGCCCTCATGGACGATAGGATTCGGATCTCCGAATGGGCAAGGACTCGCGCCCTCCTAAAATCCAAGGCATGCACCCTTTGAGAATACCCAGTCAGCTCCTGGTTTCTTGTGTGCCTACTTAGAAATCAACTACTGAATACCTCTATAAGAAACTAGCTATAAAATCAATGAAAACCTCGATATTTTTTACATTTTCAGCTTTTTCCAATTGTTTTTTAACAAATGTGGTTCGGTTGTTTATTAGCTAACTAGATGGCAAAAATACATAAAACAATTGATAAATATTAGAAAGCTTGGAGTTCGTTTCATACTATAGCCGTTCGATGAAATACAAAGGTTTAGGGGTCAAATGTGAAACAATGCCACCTGATGTTACAAATGTGTCTTTTTCTTCACCTGGTGGATAAGAAATGTTAAAATTTTGCATAACGGTTGTAAATATGGACAGTAGCACCATCAAAGCAACAGTTTCGCCCACACACTTCCTTTTTCCTGAAAAATTAAACAAATGTATGTCACATGAGAAATTACATAAAATTATCATTGTCTAAAGTTTATATATAACTGTCTATTTGTGTGTGTGTTTTGACGACATAGGGACAGCAAAGGTCAAGCCAGGGGCTGACATAGACTTACACTTTGGGGGTCAAGGACAGAATTTGCCATGGTCTTGGAATAACACCCTTCATTTATCATGAAAGTTGGAATTTTTTACAGTGAAAAAATATATTTTTGGGGGTGAGTCATGACCCCAGCGACCTCCCCTATGTCTGCGCTTGGGTCAATCTGCGCCATGAACAACAATCTTCCGAGAAATCTGAACGTCTGCTATCAAGGGAACTAAACTCCAGAATACAGTCGGCAGAAATACGGCACTTATCGTACGATACCATTGGGAATTGAACCCTTGTAAATAGCACGATAGATGAATACATTACCCCGAGCCCGCCGCATGGACTTGCAGCTCTTTCGAGATATGCAGGCTTCTTACGACCTAGGAAAATAACCACTCAGACTACAATGAGTAACTAAACATTGTTTTCTTCCATCACACTTGGGATTTGAACCAAGTTTAACAGCATACTAGATGAGCGCATTGCCCGTGCCCCACCGCAAGGTTTTTGATACAGAACAGTAAATGATCTCCGCCCAGAAGAACGTGATTGAAATTGGCATGTACGCGATCTATACCCCACCTGCTTAAACGGTGCTCCTGGTCTAATATCTCTCTCATATATGGTCAGCTGGCTGAAAAGATTATACCAATCTCCACTTCTACCTGTACGGATATAGGTATTGAGGAAATGCAGCAATTCAATCCAGATAAAATAATACCTATTAGTGTTTTAAATGTTTAAGTTGATCCATTAATACACGCCATAAAATTAATTAATTAAAATACAATGTTACAGAAAATTAGTACGCCTTTTTGGCGGAGCATTCATGGCATGTGTGCACACTTCGATGGTAAATTAACGACTGATTTGATTTTAGAATTCGGAAAACAGTTACACATACTGTTGTCAAATATAAAAAATATAATTATAATTATACAATATTTGAAAAATACCAAATAAAAGGAAACGTTATGGCATGGTGCCAATTTTGGGAAATGAACATTTTAAGTTTGTTTTTCTGCGTTTCCAAGTGGCAACAGTTAAAAAATCCGGAAAAGTGAGCATTTATATCGTGAGAGACCATATCTGTACTTTGTTATCAACTTTGCTCGCTCCCTTCTGGTGGGGTAGTTTCAGTGTTCAACAGAAGCTATTCAGTTTTCAGCCATGTATAATAAAAAAAGTGATAGAAATCTAAGACAAACTGTCTATCTTACTTATATTAGTAGATAGTTATATGACCAGTAGCGACATACAAGTCTAATTTATTCCATGTTCCTACGATATGCTTTTTTAGCCAATTTCAATGTCGAGAATAATTCGAACGGTTTAAAACAGAGTAGAAAATGCACTCCTAATTCAATAATGGGTCAAAAATATTCTTATTGATGATTGCTTCATTTTTTACAGGAAAACCCAAAATATTAGTATTTCATTTCATTTGTTTTATTAATTGTTCTTGATGATATCTTTGCGACCTTAGTTTAATAGTAAAATTATTTTCTAAGAAATGTACTTAATAGCACGTCATAAAAATTTTAAATCTTATTAAACAACATAGCGTTGGGTATATTTTTTTGCTTTCACTTACCAATTGAGAAGGCAACGAATCTCTCTGGAATTCCCTCAAGCTTTTGTTCTTCGGTGAGAAATCTTTCCGGTTGAAATAGATGAGGATCTTTCCAATAGTCAGGGTCATTGTGCACGGCCCACACGTTACCAGTCAGCAGGGATCCTTTTGGTAAATGGTAACCTCCTAAATCAATATCCTCCGAAAGTCTACAGAAAAAAATGACATCGAAATTACAAATATGCGCTAGAATATTGACGTACGCAAGGGGAGTTGACTTGGATTGTATATACCCCTTTGCGATTGTATTTCGTGTATGTGTATATATATATATATATATGGCCTGCAAAAGGGTTGCTGGTATCTAACTGGAAGGAGACCCACACGCTGAACGTATGTGACGATGTGTGGAACCGGCCGGGCCAGTAACCTAGTGTCCTACCCCGCCTTCAAGTGGTGCAGGCTGAGCTTTCTATTTATGAGGCAAATTAATATTTGCTGCACGGATAGAAAGGCGGAAGGGGAGGGCTAATTCACCAACCCGTCTAGCCAGCGTGGTGAAATTATGGCTAATTCCTCCACTATGCTTACACACCAAAAACCATGGCAAGGTTAAAAAAAAAAAGGAATGAACGTGGCGATCAACTCATCGAATTTGCAGAAGCTGAAAATCTTAGCATCATGAATTCATTTTTTAAGAAGAAACCGCAAAGAAAATGGACATGGAAACACCCCAATGGAGGAACCAGCGAAATTGACTATATCCTGGCAAACAAGAAATCAATTATTGAAGATTGCAGCGTACTGAACAGATTTAATACTGGAAGTGATCATCGAATGGTGAGATGTAAAGTGCACTTAAATACTAAATTAGAACGACAGAAGCTCATTAGGAAACAAGTAAGTAAGAGGGTGGATCTAATGAAACTGAAAGTAAATACCGAGGCATTCAAGTTGGAATTAAAAAATCGCTTTTCTGCACTGGAAGGACTTATTGATGAAAGTGATATCTCAGAAGCAAATGAAAACATTGTTAAGACAATAGTTGAAACTGCTGGGGAAATTGGTGGTGTAACCTGTAAAAAGCACAATAGCAAATTATCTGAGAAGACGAAACAGCTCATGAAAAGGCGAAGAGATATGAAGGTGGACAATCAAAATACCAGTTCCAGGATTGAGTACATAGAACTTTGCAAAATTTTGCGCAAAAACTTGAAAGAAGATATAAGAAAATTCAATTGTGAGTTAGTAAGGAAGGCCATTGAAAGCAACAAGAGCCTTAGGGTTGTTAAAGGAAGTTTATCTGTTGGGAAGAAACACATCATTGCATTAAAAGGAGAGGATGGCACCGTAACAAGAAATAGGGAAGAAATACTTAGAAGAGTTGAAGAATTCTACAAAAATCTATACGAAAGTAACAGTGGATTAAACGAAGACATTGAAATAGTCGAAGGAACAGCTCCTAAAATCTTAAAAGAAGAAGTTTCATTTGCAATAAAAAATATGAAGAAAGGAAGAGCCCCTGGTGATGATGGTATTACATTAGATATCCTAAAAGAAGCTGGAGAATATGTAGAAGACATACTTGCAAAATTCTTTACCAAATGTCTTAACAGCGGTAACATACCAAACCAATGGGATTCTGCAACAGTAATTCTTTTGCATAAAAAAGGTGATAAAGAGGATTTGAAAAATTACCGACCAATTAGCTTGTTACCTGCTATTTATAAAATCTTCACAAAAGTGCTAACACATCGCCTGCAGAAAAAATTAGATGCAGCTCAACCAAGAGAACAAGCTGGATTTCGAAGTGGATTCAGTACAGTGGACCATATTCAAGTATTAAGAGAATTAATTGAAAGAACACATGAATATGAACTTCCATTGTGTGTTGCATTTATTGACTATGAGAAGGCCTTTGACTCTATTAAAACATCAGCAGTCATCAACTCTTTAAGATCAACAGACATTGAAGATGTGTACATTGACATGGTGAAACGTGTGTATAAAAATGCAAGTGCAAAATTTCGGTTACATAAAGATACCAAAACTATCAAAATTGGTAAAGGTGTGAGGCAGGGAGATACCATTTCTCCAAAACTTTTTACTTCAGCTTTACAGATGATTTTTCAGCTGATAAATTGGAATAACAAGGGAATAAAAATAAATGGTGAATATTTAAATCATCTGCGGTTTGCTGATGACATTGTTATTTTTTCAACGAACCCATCAGAACTCCAAGACATGGTACAAGAGCTCTCAACTAGAAGTAAAGAAGTTGGACTCAAGATGAACCTACAAAAAACTAAGATCATGTTCAATAATTTTGTAGAGGAAACAAAAATACAAGTTGACAACACTGAGCTAGAAATTGCTGATTCATATATTTACCTTGGCCAGCTGATTTCAATGGATGGCAACATTATGAAAGAACTCAACAGACGTATTAAACTTGGCTGGAGTGCATTTGGAAGAAACAGTTTTATCCTGAAGGGGAAATTGCCTTTGTGTCTAAAAAGAAAGGTCTTCAACCAGTGTGTATTGCCAGTCCTCTCTTATGGATCAGAGACATGGAGTCTAACAGTTGGAGCAATACGAAAGTTACAGACAACGCAAAGGAGCATGGAGAGGTGCATGCTTGGAATAACTAGGAGAGATCGAAAAAGAAACACTTGGGTGAGAGAGCAAACTAGAGTAGAGGACATCATTGTTAAAGTAAAAGGGCTGAAATGGCGATGGGCTGGGCATATTGCAAGAAGAACTGATCAACGATGGACAACAGAAATTCTGAACTGGATTCCAAGAGACCACCGAAGACCTAGAAAACGTCCTCAAACTAGATGGGTGGATGAAATAAGAAAACAGGTTGGGGTGACGTGGAAACGAATATATATATATATAGAGAGAGAGAGAGAGAGAGAGAGAGAGAGAGAGAGAGATGGGGGGGGAGAGAGTTCTATTTCTGTAATCCTCATCACAAACCTGTAGCCGCCCTTAAGAATACTCTAAGTATTTCACTGCGGGAGCATTAATGAATAAAAAGCTCACCATTATTTAACTATCTGTGAATAGATGTATCACCACTATTTAACTATTTATGAAGAGAAGTATCATCACAATTTATGAATAAGAATCATCACTATTTTTGAATAGAAGTATCATCACTGTTTATGAATAGAAGTATCACCACTGTTCAACGATGTTTGTGAATATATGTATCACCGCTATTTAGCACTATTTGTGAACAGAAGTATCATCACTGTATAACACCATTTATCAAAAGAAATTACATCATTGGTGTTTAAATATTTATTGAAAATATTGATGCTACTAATTGAAGGAAAACTCCTTATTAGCTCATACTCACTGGACAAAACAAAATTCTCTAAAGTGAGGTATTTTTGTAAAAGGATTTTTTTGACTGGGAATTTTATCTAACCATTAAAACGAAATGATCGTATCTGAGGAGTGTTCGTTAAGGAGGAAAAAACTCACAAAATTCTCGCCCCGGAGGCTTTCTTGTGTTGACCATATTTGGCAAGGAGGATTTTACTGTAAATTGAAAAAATGTCACCGTCATGTGAATGTTCATTGTAAGAGATATAGAATTTGTTTAAATATTTAGCAACAAGAATATCGCCACTATTTAGTTTTTTATTAAAGAACTATCGCCACATTTTAATTTCTTGCTAAAACTTATCGCCATTTTAATTTCTTACTAAAACTGTCGCCCTTATTTAATTATTTGTTGATAAACTATCACCACTATTTAAATATTTATGGAATTACTGTTAAAATTTTACCTCCTATGAAAGAAATTGTCATATTTTATATAGCTTGAAAACGAATATATTATACTAACAATATTTTAATTTGTACCTTTTCCCTGCGTAGTAAAAACAATAATATAAATAATGCAGTATTATTATTGTCAATAATGTTATATTATTATAAATAATACAATATTATTGACAATAATACAATATTATTGACAATAATACAATATATTCAGTATCAATAATGTAATTTATTCTATTAAATAAAGCATAAATACTCTCTCTTAAACCAGACACTATTCATCTGAAATAAAATGTAGTTACTCTTTAAAATAGAAACAATTATTCTTCAAATAAAAAGTAATTATTATTTAAAATAAAAAGCAATTATTATTTAAAATAAAAAGTAATTATTATTTAAAATAAAAAATAATTGCTCATTAAAATTAAAAGTATTTATTCTTTAAAATACAAAATAATTAATCTTTAAAATAATGAGTAATTACTCTCTTAAATGAAACATAATTACTCTCTTAAATAAAAACATATTAAACAGTAATAAATAGTAGGGTGGTTCAAAATCATTGTCGTTTTCTGACTTGTCGACAGTTTCTGCATATCTCGCCGAAATTGTAGTTTTCGCGAACAGATGTGGGCTGGCGTATCCCCCAGCTCAATCAATATTTGCTTAGAGCTTGTATATGAATTTGATTCTACAGCTTGGTATACATCTTCAAAGTACACCATCTAAAATGCAGCCGTGTGACAAAGCAGGTCCTCCAGTACATGCTTTTCCTCTAATGCTGCATTTCCTATTATTAAATCTCTGAAACTAAACTATTCCTGCTTTCAGACAATCATCCTCCATCTTCCAAAGCACCAATTCCCCCATGCTGCATCGGTCAACATTTAAAAATATACTAACACTCGGATCATGCCTTTTGTATCCATAACTTTTGATAGCGTTAAATGTTCCAATAAATAACGGCAGCCTGCACTTCCATTCCTATGAAATGGATAATACAGATTTTCCAGTTACATGTATTGTTGTCATCGGCCTAACGCATGCGTGCTGAGTCAGGACGACTCTTTAAAACAACATTGACTTTTGACTCACCCTGATATAAAATGCAATAAACGTTACTCTCTAGTGGTTGACAATGGCGCTAAGCAGAAGACACGTTGAGCTTCAAGAATCACAGCAAACGTGTACGGTACTTTGAACCTATCTTCATACGACACGGATCCCTCTTTTCCGATTACTTCGTCCAGCTCGTCCTGAACCTTTTTCTGAATATCTGGATACCTCGCCATCAATCGAAATAGCGTCAGTGTAGAACTCGTGGTCGTATCAGTGGACCCATGAAATATAGCAGTAGCATTCCCGAGCATATTGTCTTCTGTGGAATATTAATTCAAAATAATGTACTTAAAGACCTTAAAGCTTATCATATGTTTCTTTTCAAATGTAAATAACTGTATTGTCATAAATTATTACTCAATTTAATTTGATAAGAGTAACACTTCGCAGCCTGTGAATATGGGATATCTTTTCCTCCTCATACTCTTCCTTTCTGTCTCTCTCTCTCCCCCTCTTTCTCATTCTTGTGATTTGCAGGGTTCCGTTACTGTTCAGGCAAACAATCAAGAGGAACTCTTATTTTAATGTTATAAATTTGAGTTACATACTTAAAAAAGTTTTGCGCACACCATGACAGCAAAATTGTTGGAAAAGTGAACCAGTGAGATGCAAATTGATCAATACTAATAACTGGATACTATCAACTTGGAAAAAGTAAATTGGGGTCTCCTGTATAATCTAATAAACCACCTCATGCTTTAATATGACGTACTAGTTGAGAACAGTGTATTTATATACTTTCTGAAAAACACATACCGACCTTGTTAGATTCAATGTACTCAATTGCTGTTTTAATGCGGATTCATCTAGAACTACGGCCAGCAGTTGGAAAAATAAAATCGAAAATGAAATCACATAGGCCTAACGCGAACTGCAAATCGAGAAGACGAAGCCACAAAGGAAAAACTTAAGTCGCCCAAAAAGCAAATTTCTTCCTGTTCAAAATCAACATCGCGAAGTGATAACGAGGAACGTAGCCTTAAGAAAAATACATCAGAAAAGAAGGACCTCAAACCATGAGCAAGTATGACAAAGTTAAAGAAATGTGCAGCTAAAGAATCCCGTCTACCTTAATTGCAAATGACAAAATTCAAGAAGAGTACAAAGAGGAACCAGGATATAGCCAAAGCAAAAAAAAACAAATTCATTGCGCAAGAAAAAATTCAAGAGTCCAGGAAGAAACCAAAAAAAATGGCTCCATTTAAACCAGGCGATATCCCTAGTCATCCGAAAAGAATAAAGTTTGAAACATTTGATACTTCAAACTCAATAACCACGAAACTTTCACAGCCAGCAAAACAGACGCCCAAATCTCAAGAGGATGAAACTTCTGATGAGGAAGAGGAGGACAAAAAGTCCAAGAAGTATGCTCGCGTCTATAAGAAGACTGCTGGAAGATCACGGGCAAAGAAAAGAAGCAAAAGGTCCAGTACCTCCAGGAAAAG
>QLNU02000061.1:13987-28197 GCA_006491805.2 Dysdera silvatica | reverse complement strand
TTGTCTTTGTCTACATATTTCCATCGAAAAATCTAGAAATGATAATTTTATGGCACCATAGTTCGCGGTGATCATAACACATGCCATTGGATTAGCACTGAAATACATCTTGGATGATTCATTAACTCCAACTGTCATTTCTACAGATCCACTCAGCGTTCTGCAGAGCCTGACTTCATTCAAAACCTCGCACCACTGTGGAATGTACAGAGTTCGCGAACAACTCCTGGATAGGAAAACCTCATAATGTATTGTGAAATTCTGTTGGGTTACAGGCGACGTCGGAATTTCCAGCAATGAACAGGCTGATATTGCTGCAAAAACAACAACTGCAGAACCTGAGTGTATGACCATTCCATTTCAAGATTTTAATACTAATGTCTCATTCCATCTGTACAAAAAATGGCAGTTGGAGTGGGCGAACAGGTTTTTAATAAACTACACCTCATCAAACCAAAAATTGAAATGTGGCAGTCCAGCTCCAAGAGAAGAGGCGTAGCCAGGGGGTGGGGATTGTAACCCCCCATTGCAATGAAATTTTGTATATTTAACATAGGAATATGTGAGTTGTAGCTCTGTAACCCCTCCCATTAAGCCTATAACCCCCCCTTATGAACTTTCTGCCTACGCCACTGTCCGGGAGTGACTGCCGAAAAGAGGTCAGTCTGGTTAGACTTTGCATCGGCCACACATGCTTTTCCCATCAACATCTCTTAAAGGGAAAAGACACCCTAATCTGTACTATATGTGGTGAACCATTGAATGTTTAACGTGTTTTAATGATTTACATAAATTTTAACCAGCAACGTTCATCAGCTTTTAACCAAAATAATTTTACCCTTCGTGACATTTTATGCAATTCTTTTAATCATGAAATCATTTTTAGTGAAATATTGGTTTTTGAAATCTCGTCTGATTTTATTATATCATTTCGTTTCATTGCACGTTTATTTCATTTTTATCATTAAAGTTTTAATCTATTTTGATTTTACAACCGTATGTACGGCCTCACCTCGTTTGGCGCAGAATGACCCTTATCGTCTTTTCCCCATACAACCAACCAACCTACTAATCAAATAAAAGAAATAAGTTCACAAGATATTATAATAATATAAAAATATTTGATGCAGTTAATATAACTGCACCAAATATTTTGTCGGACTATTTCTTTTATTTCATTATTTAGGGTGGATTCGTCGGGTTAGAGTTCTTCAGTTAAAATATAGAGTCTCTAGATGTGGAACTAGCAACTCCACCTTAGAAAAAAATCTATATCCACTATTATGTAAACCTAGAAAAAGGTAGAACACGGCATGGATTGTACCGTAAACTCCATTAATTTTTCATAGATCTTTTCATCTTCAAATACTACATGTTCCCCTTTACTTAATTAGTGTTTTGATTCTTTGTTCGCACTCCTAAAATTATTTCATGCACACTATACATGTAAAGAAAGAAAAAAATAAGTTAATTAAAAATAAACAAATAAAAAATAAGAAAAAAAGCCCGAACGAATTTCCCTGTAAATTTCCTGTTTTAATGGCAACAATGCCAATTGAGTTTTTAATAAACCACAGGTGATCCATCCATAGTAGATATCTTTTTATGTATTCCTCTCTTATGCTGCAATTTAAGTACTGTTGTCTTATGCAGAAAATTAAGTACTCTTACGCTGCAGCTTTAAGTATTCCTATCTCATGTTGAGTAGCTTTGCTGCGATGCATGCACTTCTTGCTTTACGAAGAGGAAAAGAAAGTTTGTTCGTTTGCTTTTTGGTTCGAATGTATTTTCAAACAAAACTAAGAGTTTAGAAGCTTTAATAGGACACTAATTATTTTAAATATAGCTTACCTGAACGCATATGTAAATCTTTATATAAAATTCAGTGTGAAATCACAAGTAAAGGCATTCAGTATATTTATTGTTATAAAACACAAAATTTATTGAATTACCTTTTCATTGTACAGCTTATGCATTGCTAAAAGAAATTAAGTGCTTTATAATTTATTTACGATATAGTTTGTTTGGAAGATTGAAAATAAACCATATAATAAATAATAATAATAATAGCTATAAATATGCAGTTCAACAAATGCGCTCTAAAACATTAACATAATTTGTAACTTTCCACCAACTGTGATATTTTTTCTGCTGTAATGAGATATTTATTGTATCATTATTATTTTCAGCTGCAGCATTTCTCGGACAAAACACTCCTCCAGTTTTTGACTTAAAGCGAGAATGGCTCCTCCATGAGAACGAATTGCTAGGTAAAATTACTTGTTTTCAAATTCTCTCCATTTGTAGTCGCTAACGACTCCTTTGAACTAATTTTTGGATTTTAGTGGTCTTGGCATTTATCGTTTATATTCCTCTTATTCAAGGAGAAACATAAAGGAGGAAAATAAGGAAACATAAATGTTTCCTTATTTTCCTCCTTTAGGTTTCTCCTTGGAGTATTTTTAGTGATTTAAATGGCAGTGGACGCATGGAAGTGAGAAAAAAAGGAATATAAAATTATTTTGTGCTAAAATTTAATATTTATAATAAACTATATAACTTGACACATGGTCAGAGGCGACCCTAGAGTTTGCGAGGCCCGGGGCGGGGCTTACTGCGCGAGACCCTATACAAGAGGACCCGCATATAACGAGGACCTTGAGACAAAAGAAAATGCTCGCTATATCCAACCGCAAAATCTTCATCATTGAAAACAATTGAATTCTATCGTATTTAATCATTATACCAACCAAAATCTACATTTTCCTGGTTATATCCGGAAACTCACTAAATGTGTGCTCGTTATAAGTGGGTCCTACTGTATTTGAAAGCTTTTTTAAATGTTTTTGATTGAGAGAGGGGAGGACGAAGGGGGAGAGAAGCAAATTACTAAAAAAATGAAATACATTAGATACTGATCACACATTTAAATACCGATCATATTTAATTAATGACCAAGTATTCTAGAATGAATATATTGAATATTTAATTTGAGCACTGTGGCTCAGTTTTGCAAGCATTTGAGCTTCATACATAAATTATTGGTCAAATCACAATATTCTCGTTCGACACACACTTATTCATAACTAAAATCGTTCGCAAATATTTCATGCTATTTACTTACTTTTTACGTCTATAGCGTGCTGGGTAATTTTGGATGGGATCGATGGCATAATAGGACCTCCAAATAAATTACGCTTACACGTATAGATCTTAATAACAGAATAAGTAATATTTATTACAACTCATTTTTTTCATCCGACGCAGTTATTTTGAAATTCAAAATTAACTAAATTAATCCAAACGTGTTATATATAACTACTAAGACTCACTTTAGTGACAGTATGGAAACCATTCCCTAAAAATTGTCTCCTTCTCATCCACATGCTCACCTTATTTACAATTTCTTCTTCTTCCTTTCCACGTTGTCAGACTCCCTTCCCAAGTGTAGGCTACAAATTAAATTCCGGTTTCTGTTGCAGAGAGCCAATATTTTGTAGTAATATCCTGCTTTCTTTTAAACAGAGAACTTTTATGCTATTTGGAACTGTTACTGGTTGAGTTATTTTTTATTTATTTTTAATAGGAAAAATATTTGAATTTTTGTATAAAGCTTTTCAAAGTTCAAAAAAATCAGTGCGACTAATGAAGTATTGCGCGAGGCCCTAGGCGGTTGCCTGTCTCGCCTTACACTAAAGCCGCCTTTGTACACAGTTACTTGAAAAACTTAAATAGTAATTTTTCACCTTTCAAGTTGGGTTAGTATGTAATCCCAGAATTGTATTCGCATTTGCGCTTGATTAAGAAAATTTGTTTCTGAAGATCTGCGTGTTAAATCAGTGTACTTAATGTTACGTTTTATAAGATTCTGGCTAAAAAGTTACAATGATGATAAAATTATTTTTCTTTACTAGTTTAACTACACTCGTGGTCGCTTACAAGGTTGGTATAATCTACGTGAGTCTCGAAACAAATTTTCTAGCTTCATCATAGCTTCAAAAAATTTAATAGTATGCATAGAAGAAAATGCATGCTTGGATGATAATTAGAATGTGGATTGTTAGAAGAGAATATAAATTTTAAGAGTTGTTTTCAGCTCAGTTAAACATATAAGCTGCGCTGTTCTGAAAGATTTTTTGTAACTTAATTTAAACACTTTTATTAAAAGAGTTTCTAAAAAGTCATAAACTTGGAGAAAGTATTCCGTTGTCGAAGTATGTGCAGTTAAGTATGGACTTTCGAATAAATCTGAATGTTGCTGAAAAATTCTTTTTAGTTTTAGTATTACGTTTTTAACGGGCTTCAATGGATATTGTCCCCGATATTGTTTTGGGGTTTTCTGTCTGTCTGTCTGTCTGTCTTTAGACAAAAAAAAAAGGGTAAGGTAAAGGTCTTCCGTAAGTACAATAATGATAGCTGTTGTTAACGTTGAAAACCTACCGAGTTACATGAGAATTGAAGAGTTGCAAATTAAAGAATACGCGAATAGGAGATTTGCTTATTAAATAGTTGCGGATTGGAGAGTTGCGGATTGGAATTTAGAGGTTTTGCGAGTTGAAATTTGCAACTTAACCTACAACTCGCCAACTTCCAACTCGTTGCATTCCAACCCGCCAACTTTTCATTTTCAACTTGTAAAAATTAAACGAGTTATAATTTGGAAGTTTTGCGAATTGGAAATTGGTGAATAGAAATTTGGAAAGCAAACTACAACTCGCCAACTTCCGACCCGTCAAATTGAAACTTGTCAACTTCCAATTTTCAACTTGCTAAAAATTATGCGAGTTATAATTTAGAAGTTTTGCGAATTGGAAATTGGCGAGTAGAAATTTTGAAAGAAAACTACAACTCGCTAACTTTCAATTTTCAACTTCCAAAAATTATGCGAATTGGAATTTGTAAGCTTTGCAAGTAGGAATTTGGAAAGTAACCTACAACTCGCCAACTCGCAAAATTATGCGAGTTATAATTTGGAAGTTTTACGAGTTGGAAATTGGCGAGTAGGAATTTGGAAAATAAACTGCAACTCACTAACATCTCTTTTATACATCTGTCATATCTGCTTTACATATATTTTGCTAAATACCTCCAGAAAAGGCGCCAAGCATGAAGTCTTGGAAAAGGCCCCTGACGACAGTTCTAAGCCTGCATGCGTTTATTACATTGTATAGCTTTTGAGTGTATATTAATTAATTAATTAGTTTTTTTATTGAAACTGAAATGTTATATTTTATATTAATCTTTTCTCTTATTTTAATTCTATCAAACCTCACATTTATTTAACTCTCTCAAAACACTTTTTGTTTTTTATATGCATCATTTATCTTATATATATATGCATTTGCTATTTTTGCACTATACATATATTACGTTATAAAATTCACTACTAGATGCACTTGAAAGAACGTCTAAAAAAAAACCCTTTTCTGCATGATTCACATTTCATGTTAAAATTGAGCATTTTAGTCTTGGATAACTTGAATTCGTATTATAATAAAGCGAATTATTAATCCAAATCAAAATTTTATTAATGTTATATATATATAAATATATAATATGTGGAAAAACTATTATGTAAAAATATATTAATCATATTATACTCAGAAAGTTAAAAACAAAAACACACATTATAAACGAAGATGTATACTTAGCATGTAACCTCATCTATGCAGTTTACGTTTGGATCTGCAATCCAAGAGAACGGGTAAAGGCCTGTCGGACTTGATCTATCCCTATTCCCACCCCCGTGATTGCAAAACAACTTTACCAGCAACCATAAAACAAAGAATCAGATTTATGGATGTAAAACGCATCAGTTGTGTCACTGTGTCATGCCTGGTCAAATGGTTATCGTAATCTCCTGACGACGAAAACTTTGTAGGATGAACTGGTTTGGTGGTGGTGGTGGTGGAGTTTCGTTGTTAGTTAGGCGACCTTGATTGCGAGTCAACCTCCTCCTTGACCCCCAAACGCGGAACTGTCTTCAAAGCTGTTTTGTAGGCTTGTTGTTGCCAGATATTGGTCACCAGAGTTCACCGCTGTGACGCAGCACATATGCACAACTGATCGTTGTATGGAAGAAACCCTGTAGGCGAATTTTGTCTTGTTTTCGAATACTCTCAGCTGATCTTCGCTTGGTCTTAATTCGTAAGTAACTAAATGTCTAACTAGTATGATTTTATTTTTGTATCAGTCAGTGGAGGATTAGGACATTTTGTGGCCATTTTTTGTTTCGACACTTAACTTTTAAATGGACAAATAAGCAGAAAATCATTTCCTTGCTACCATTTTTCTAAGCAATTGAGCTACTTACGAGAGCGGTTTATTATATCAGAGTGTTCTGCAGCACACACATCTTTCCGTCATCTCTCTCCCTCTCCCTCTCAAGAGAAAGTGAGAGGGGGGGGGGATGAATAACTAATATATACATTAATAGAAGTTTTTAGTTAAATTAACATTTTTTAAGGCTATATTCTTCATGTACAAATCCTTAACTATGTAGACCCTATCAACACTTTTAAATATTTCCTGCTTTGGTATTCATTTTTAAATCCATGCATTTAATTTTAACAATTTACCAGTGGTGGACTGGATCCTTTCAAAGGGCGCATACCTTGGATTATTGTAGGGCGCGAATCCCATAGCCCATGAGGGCGCGGCGGCCCATTCCGCCCCTGCAATTTACATATGTCAGTTCTGCTTAAATATTAAAAAAAATTTTTTTGGTTGTTGTTGTTGAGATTATACAAAATTAAAGATTTAAGTTGAACGGTCTCGATCGCAAATTTTATTCTAACAGCAATGATATGCAATCTATACATCCCTTAAAGAATTTAGCATTTCCATCTTTCAAATTTTTGAACACATGCTCCTTTAAAAAGCTAAACAAATTTCAAGGGCCCAACCAATTCAGGATTTAATTAAGTTATCAAATTTTCTTTCCCAAAGTATGGAAACACTAACCTTTCTTCGCCTTTCCCATTCATCCTTTCATTAAAGAAGTCAAACAGGACTTTGTTTACTGATGCGTATAAACACAGAAATTTTTCGAACATAAAATAAGCAGTGTAGGTCAAACGTTTATATTACAATATAGTATTTAGAGAAAGAAGAAACATCGAGGTCAATGCCTTCCGCGAAAGTAAACGGTTCGAAGATGCTTTTCTTGATAGAATTCGAAACATACAGTAGTGATTTCCGATTTTCTTTTCTCCACCATTTTGTTATCTTAAGTAATAGTACGTATCAAAACATTTTTTTAATTATTTTTCATTTATTTTCATATATTTTATTAGCTAGTTTGGCTTTATTTAGGAGCGGTTTGAATATCGGCGTAGCTAGCCTCAAAGTCAAGGGAGAGAGAGTGAAAAAGCTATAGTCCCCATCCAATGCTCCGCACATAGCAATCATTTGTAATTTTCGCTTTTTCAGGGGGGTGGGGGCTCTAAACTCTTTCCCAGAGAAGGCTAATCCCCACCTTTAGCCCCCCCTAGTTATGCCAATGGGTTGAATACGCTTAAAACTGCTTCCAAACCGCTCATTAATATGAGAAAGTATAAGCATGGATGAGTGGTGTGGCTTTGATTTTGAGTTTCTTGTGTATGTACTCTTTCTTACTTGCAAGTTATGCAGGACTGGCTCATTGGCGTACGCAGTGTGGGGGTGTTGATGGAGGTTGTAACCTCCCATTGCAATGAAATTCTGTATATTTACATAGGAATATGTAAGTTGTAGCTCTATAACCCCTCATTGAGCCTACCCCACTTATGAACTTTCTGCGTACGCCTATGGACTGGCTTAACACACCAAATTTCATTATTCGACATTGAATGGGAAGTGAATATTTTTCACATCTCATTTAAAGAGATTCAGCTGTAAGTTCATATACTTGCATGCAATGCTTATTGATTTACTCGCAATGTAGTTTTAAACCTTAAAGGGTTTTATATAATGAAAAACGGATATAATCATCAGTCGTCGTTAATTTAATAAATATTTTTATTTTTCTTAGCTTGTTTAGATTAACTGCGGAGAGAGGACTTTTTTAAACTTTACAAATTGTGTACAAATAATGAATGGGTGCAGTAGAAACAGTTATGCTAGTTCTACCTTTTTTTTTTAAAGCACTCGTTGACGGTTTTATGCAGCTAGCATAAGTTATCATGCAACTGAAAATTTAAGGTATTATAAAAATAAATAAATTAACTATTTACGCAATCTTTAAATGAAAGGCTGACTAAATGCTGTTAACTGAAAAGGTGGTTTTTTTGTTTTTTTTCGTACATTGTAGATTTCTTATTTTGCCATTAAAATCAATGTGACATTACTTGTGCTTTTAGAAAAGCAAATGGAGTTACCTATCTGCAGTTGCGTTAAGAAAAAGCATTTCTTCTTCTTTTGTAATAGAAAAAGTTCCAGGTTTCTTTTAAGAACATTAAAAAGTCTCCGTTGTCAGACACTAAAGTTACGGTCATGAACAAAAAGTTACAATTTTTGGATTTCACAATTAAATCTGCAAATGAGGCACCTTCTGAATTTTTGTCAAATTACTTAAACCATCTTAAATGATTGTATAAGCTGCCCTGGGATGTAAAACTCAATCAACCAAACAAATTGCCAACAGCAGATAATACCAATAATATAATAGCAGATAATAAGATGAGTGAGTTTACTATTATGTGTATGTTTCTTTTCTATCCTTACTTCCTTTGTAAATTGGGATTTCTTGAAAAAAATCACGCATCTTCTCTTTTAAAACAAGGCTCTTACGATTTCCAAAACTTGCTTCTATCAATGATTATATCTCAACTCCAATGTTGATACATATGTATTATTCTTTCCCTGCCCAAGTTTATCCCTGTAGAGAGTAAAAAGGTATATCTGTAATATATAAAGTAGGGAAGTGTAACTGTAAGATGTAAAGTACGAAAGCATAACTGTAAGATGTAAAGTACGAAAGCATAACTGCAATATATAAGTTAAAAACATTGGTTGATTTGCTCTAAAAACATAAAGGCTTTAAAAAATTAATATTATGTATTTTAATAAATTTTATTGGGTAAATAGTAACCAAATCCTGAAGTCAAATTCTATACCATTTCTAAAAGTGCTTGATAATACAACTTCGCTAGTAATTTAAAAAGGAGTACAAGGCGAAAGTTTGATTTTTTCAAAATTTAATAATTTTTATAAATTAATAAAAATATTAATAAAATTTGTAATAAAAAATTATAAAAAAATAAGAAATAATAAAAATTTAGTAAACGAAAATTTCTATAAGATGTGCTGCAATTTTCTAACACAACGTAAAAGCCCGACGTATTTTTTTGTTATTTTAACCTTAAAAATATATATTAATGTTAAATATTAAATTTATTTAGCAGTTATATAAATACTGTGTACATTTCATTTATTGTGACGAATTCTCTGTTAAGAACTTTCAAATCTAAGAATTAAGTGAGCAATTTCCCACGTCAACAACCACAATAAAGATATGAAGTTTAAAAAACACATCGTAGAGCTTTTTTAATTGATACTTGTTAGTTTAGAATCATCATGAGCATTCGTGAATTTGCAGATATAAAAATGCAGATTAATAAATGTTTCATTTAAATTTAGAACGTTGTTTGAAATTCAAAGAAACGTCTTTTTAGTTCGCATTAGAAGGAATTTTACAGACAAAGAGTTCCATAAAATTTTTTCGAGAAAGATTTTTATGATAGTTAAGATACTGGAATTTAGATAAAATTGAGACCCCCTTCTGACAAATTATTATCAACGAACACACAATTAACATAAGTTACTTAGTTCCTTTTTTTTACCGTGTTTGGCACAGTATAGCTTAGATGCTCTTGCGCCATAAAACAAACAAACAAACAAATCCTTTTCTTTTTTCTATTGAAAACAAATTTCCAGTTGGTTGCTAGAAATAGAAAAGATAGAGCAGAACCTCCAATTCTAAAACAAGAATACACATATATTTGCAATAAAACGAAACACTATCTTTTCTGATAGCGCTCCATCTTCTGGTCAATGATTCTTATGGAAACAGCAAATATTATCACAAGCAATGTAAGAACATATTGAAATGTCATACAAGAATATTTTTTTTTTTGTAAGTCCACCTTGAGAAGGATAATTTTTTAGCCCACCTTGTACAGGATAAAGATAAATAATTTTGCGTGACAATTTGGGAAATTAATGAAGATATATGTTGTTGACGTGCAGAAAAAGGTCATCCAACGTTATAGATATAGTTCGTCCTTTCCGCTTATGGGGGTTCCTTTTCAAATTGGCGAAGACTAAATAAAGACCCGATGTAATCTGATGCCTGCGGTTAAGGGATTTCTGATACACGCACATACAGACAACTTCTATATTTTATTAAAAATTTAATTTACCACATTGTTCCCATATTTTTAGGGACACTTTTATTTTCAAATTTTTTCCATAGAAATTTACTAATTACTTTATAAATTGACATCGGTAATAGTTTACTACGTGCTGAAAACCCAGAAATGCCATTACAGAATGGCAAGGGTCAGTGGCGTAGCAAGATATTTTGCTGTCCGGGGCGAGTGACTGTCATTGCAGTAATTGTTGTGCCTGTCATTGTTTTTCAACGGCCAATTTCTGCCCCTCGAATTGTGGCGCCTGGGCCGGCCGCCCCCCTTGCCCCCTAGCTACGCTACTGACAAGGACTATCAGTAGAAGCCCAAAAAATGGCAGGATTATGAGTTCAAAATGTTTTCAAGAATATATCTGAAAAAGCGCAAAATTTTAAGAACCTTTTTATTTATTTTTATGTTGTAGATGATTTCTCAGTGATAAAATGAGCATTTTAGAGTAGTCTGTGATTTTGAGATTTTTGTTTTACTCTCTGCTTTTCTCTTTCTCTTCCATTTCTTTTTTCGTACATTATCTTTTTATAGTCATTAGTTGTTCAGTCTACAAGGCGAAGGGGAGCAACAACCTATTCACATTAACAATAATCGTTATAGTTTTTTTTTAATATAGGAGTAATTCAGATTGATTTAAAACGTATGTCAAACAGAAAGGAAAAATATGCTATCTACCTATACACAACCTAATTACATATAACAACAATTCACATATAGAACCTGTTTATGCATAAGAATAATTTTTATAGTTTTGTTTTCCTGAATATGGGAATAATTCAGATTTATTTAAAACGTATGCAAAACAAAAAAAGAAAAATATGCTATCAGAGCATCATACAACTTCAAAATTTTCTCACTTTTATAAAGTTTCATAAATTTAAAAAGAAAACATGGAATCAGTTAATATTTTTTCAGTGTTCATCATAATACTCTGCATTACTAATATTCTTTATTAAATGTTTCATCTCCTTATTGAACTAAATTATGAAGTTATTAAGACGTGCATAAGATTACATTAAAAAACGATAATAGTTAAGTGCTCGGGGAATGAAACAATACTTCGCGTGCATGTTTTCATATGCGCATTTTTTTCCACTGTCTTTACAACTCTCCAAATATAATTCAAAATCTTCATGAAGAATTTTAGTTTAGGTCTTTTTTAGTCTAAGGTCTTCTTTTCATTTTTTTTTAAATTCAGTATTCGCAAAATCGTCTTTAGTAATTTATTACATCCTTTTACAGGAAGCCGAATTACAACTGTTATAGCCCGTGATGATGACAAGGATCCTATTGAATATGGAATCGAGCCTGCGGTTTTCCTGGACGGTTCCAGTTACTTTCGAATTGACAAAAAGACTGGGGAAGTTTTCTTGACAAGTTCGTTAGATGGTTTAGTAAGTCGCATTTGTGCAAATAACAAATATTATTTTTTAAATTTTGAAATTGACTTCGTCGTTTGACATCAAAATCTCCAAAAAAATTATTGTTTTGATATCCTACCCGACCACTGTAAAATATATTGAGTATGAAATTTATAAATTATACTCTGTTCATAACTCTAATAATTTAAAATCTACCCAAGTTTTATCCGAAATTTTAAGAATAATTATCCCTGATTAGTGAGGATACATTTATAGTTTAGTTAACTAGCTTTCGTTTATGAATTTTTTTATGTATAGAAAATTTTACTCTATGATTCTCATTTTCAAAGAACATCGTTACGATTCTGGTTACTATCAGAACAATAATAATAATACAAATGTTAAACTCATCAGCAGATTTATGAGCATGGATGCTAATTATTATAGAGCACACAATATTAGACTAAAAGGCAACGTTGAGGTACTGTACGTTCGCGCTTAATTGGCGTGTGATACCGTTAGCAGACGGGTTAGTCCATTGCAGTTTAGGGAAGGCCGTCTTGGAGGAACTGGTTTTTCGCGCGGGAAAAACCAGTTCCTCCAAGACGGCCTTCTTTTAAAGACATTTTATTTTTGTGGTCGTTGAGTATGTCCTTCTCTTAAAATATGGGGATTTTCATCGCTCCAGTAACGCACGTTTTGGGTATTCACATGTCCATTAAGAAAGAGTGTGCTTTCATCGCTGAAACAAATGTTTTGTAAAAATTTATTGTTTTCAGCGATTCGTGCGGTCATTACTTCACAAAACTCAAGACGACGATCAAAGTGGTCCTTATTGAGCTCTTGAGTAAAGTGCATTTTATACAGATAAAACGAATGTTTTTTAAGGATTTTGCCGATTGTGGATTTAGAAACATTCGTGCAGTCAATCATTTCACCCAAGGATTGCTGAGGTGTTATACTAGCATTGTCGATAACTTCCAGCACTGTGCCCTCAGCCAGCTTAGGTCGACCAGAGCGTGGCCAATCTTTTACACTTTGTGTTTCACGACATTTTTTTTACTAAATCGGACACGTACTTATGATCGATTGGTCGGTCAGAAAATAATTCATTGAACCCTCTAGAAGTCGCTTTGCAGTTTCGACCACATTCCCCATAAAGAAAAATTATTTTCATTTCATCTTCTACTGAGTGTGCCATCATACAGCCGTTAAATGATAAAACAAAGCAAGTAATTAAATAAGAAAAGAAAGTTTAATAAGGATTTATTTAAACTTTAATTGCTTTGAACGAAGCCAAACACGCCAAGTAACACGTACAAGTAATTTTTAATTACTGCCGCATCTGTCGATGTTTCTAACTAACACGTAAACGAAGCACAGTGGCTACACATGCACAGAAGCACACTCTCTTCAGAAACAAGCACAGAATGGGATTTTAAGTATCTGTGTGTGGGGAATTTTGGTAAAGAAAGGGATTTTATACCCAAATTTTAAACTCTCGCCATTCATGACGGGTTGGGTGTATTGACCTGGGACCAACGTTAATAATCGTTTTTCATTCAGATCTTTCGAACGACATACAACTTGACATATTTTTCCATTTGAAATTTTTGAGTTGATCCCCACTCCCAACCCCTCAGGGGTCACACACCAAAAATTTTTCACTGAAAAAGTGTGCCCCAAAAATAATGGGATACGTGTTCGCCGATTTTTCCAACTAGCCAACCGTTTCCGAATAAATGACCCTGGGTCAGACTTTGTGGACGCCCTGTATATAATTTTGTATTTCCTTCTCTATGAAAACCACCTTCAACCACTTGCAACTGTTTGCGAGTTCAAACTTCGATATGGTGGCCATGTCCATTACAGAGAGGTTTGGCGTTACTTCTGAATCTAGTACATTATTCGTTTTATACGATGCAGGGAACCTTCACTATGGAATGCAGTGATTGTTCAGGTAGTATTTCGGTTTTGCCTTGATAGTTTTTTAGCTGGGCTTCGTGAGTGGGTAATTACGAAGTGCATTGAACCACGAATCTCCCCCTCCCACCCCTCTTTGTTTTCCCGTCCCTGATGCACTTCGTTTGAGATTGCAGCTCATTTTTCATTTGTAGAGGAACGAGGGCTGCTGGTTTACCTACGTTATGGAGAGGTATGGAGCAGGGGCGAAAGTAAGCGGCCAGTCAGAAGTACACATCACCATTTGCCCCCGATTATCGTTCGCAGCTCTGGTGATGCTATCTTAAAGCTTTTTTCCATCAAGCAGCTGAAAAAGACCCACAACATATATATATATTGAAGACCAAAAAGGTTAGGATGGACGGATGTGTGTGTGTGTACGTACGCGCACACATGCCTGATGAAGACACGGGATCAAAAAGTTTCATAACTATTATATTTGCATTATTATTTGCTTTCAAAATCAAGAGAATTATCAATTGCATGC
>QLNU02000061.1:0-13887 GCA_006491805.2 Dysdera silvatica | reverse complement strand
GCCGTGGACAGCTCCTGCTGGATTTCATGCCACAAGGTGCAACCATCAATGCCAACAGTTATTGTTCCACACTGTCACGTCTGCGGGCTGCCATCAGGCGAAAGCGCCGAGGGATTTTCGATGTGGACAACGTGGTTATCCTCTACGACAATGCGAGGCCACATATGGCAGTCAGAACCGCCGACAAGCTCCGGTCATTTCACTGGGAGAGTCTGGACCACCCACCATACAGTCCGGACCTCGCCCCTAGTGATTTCCACGTTTTCGGTCCGCTGAAGAAGTTCCTGGCAGGACAGCGATTCACGTGCAACGATGAAGCCAAGACAGCAGTCCGACGGTGGTTCCACAGTCAGCCGGACGAATTCTACCACAGGGGCATCTCAAATTTAGTGCTGCGATGGGACAAATGTCTGAACCGGTGTGGGGATTATGTGGAAAAATAGTGTAAGATACGTAGAATAGTATGTATATTTGTAATTACCTGTATGTACCTTATTTTGGCTAATAAAAAATAGGGGCAAAGACTTTCTGATTCGCCCTCGTATCATCCGTCTAGTGGATGAAATATATAGGTCGTAGCCCACTGAACCTGGCACTAATAAATTACAAAAGCTTCCGCAAAGAGAGAAATATTTAGTAAAATTTCTAAATTGTTTTTAATATTTTATTTGATGTTTTACTATTTCGGCTACGAAAATATGCGAATATAGACTTTCCGTTTTTGCTAAAGCGCCAAGTAGGAATTCTCGAAAAGCTTCCGCGAACCAACAAAACACGTTTTAGCTATTTTCTTTTCAGTAAGTCCACCTTAATGCTTGAACTGGTTTTCTAGAGCAGCCCATTTTTACTAGTTTCGCATCCCTATAATACGCACGCCACCTACAGGTATACTAACACGTGGGAAGGGGGTGACCTTTCAAAAATTATAAATATAATGTGTGATTTTTTTTTTTACTCTGACCGTTTATTTTCGTGTTATTAAGGAATGAAGTTGTAAAAGTCAGTTATGAACACTTTGCATATAAATAAACAATATTTTAAGCAAAATGAAAATGTAAATAAGTAAATTACGTTGAAAATATAATTATTATTATTAATTATAAATGATAATCATTAATAATTGCGTTTACTATATGTAGATCAGGGGTCTGCAACCTACATGCGTTCTACATCCAGCAAGCGGACCAATTTTTAGTGGTATGTGGAGTGACTTAAAAGCAAAAATAAGAAGAAAAAAAAAATCCGAATATGATTGTTAAAATTCAAAGGAAACATTTTGTTTGTTTTCAAATAAAACCCATTCCTGTTTTCAACAAAAGGAATAAGGCTTTAAAAAGAAATATTGTTAGAATATCGGTGGGAAAAGCTGTAGTACAGAAAGCTGTAAATCTGCAGTCTGACTGATTAGCCTCTTGAACGACCCATAATTCTATTTTTATTCAAAACTTTATTTTCTCCTTGTCCCAACTCCTCCACTATCATTCACGTATACTTTTCACAAGGTCAGTATTGTGAGTAATGGATAGTGCCATAACATCTGATATATAAAAAAAATAATATTCGCTATTTTCAAAGCACTTGGACTAGAGAATATAGTTTCTTATAACAAAAAGGATAGCGTGGTCCCCGCTTTGTATTGTTAAATTGTTGTAAATAGTACGTTCAGTGTACAAGGATATTTTCAGCAAAAGGAATGCTTTTCCTGTATTAGAAACACCAAAAGGTCTACTTAATTTGTATTAATAAGTAAATGGTAATATAAACATTTGCAATTTGATGAGTGGCACGCGACACAATTTGATGAGTGGCACGCTACACAATTTGATGAGTAGTGATACTGGCAAGCGGAATGAGTCTGCAATATTGCTTCGGTACAACATCCCAAAAAGATTGCCTATCCCTGAAGTAGATTAATGTCAATAATTTTAAAGCCATCCATTATTTATTATTAAGCAGGAATATGTGCACGAAGAAAGCACAATGGCTTGTAGGTTTTATTAATGCCTCGTGTACTATTGGAAATAATTTAAAAATGAAGAGAGTTAAAGCATATTTTTGTAATTAAACTACAGCAACTTATTTTCAGTAATGTTAATGACGTTATGCGTGTGTACTTACTCCTTTCGAAGATAAATATTCCATCCCTTTGGCTACTTGATAAGCAAATGCAGTTAAATCTCGAGAGGTGAGATGTCTGCTACTTCCATATAGATTGCCATAAAACCTCTCAGCTCTACTTTCCCGCAAATATGACTGTAGCTTACCATTTGCTACAAACTCCATGATAAGAAACATAGGATCTGAAAAATTAAAAAGCAAGAAATATATTGCCAATTATACATTGTCTAAATAGAAGAAGATAGATGTTAATTTGAATGTTATTAATTAACGCATTTCATATTAAAAAAATGAAACAATGTTTTCTCCATAATCTGTTTAACACGTTGAGTGCCACGTCAGTCATCGGTGAATGACAGTGAAAAATATGATATAAAACTAAAACATTTACATAGTTTTAAGTAATTGCCTACAATTTATTTAAAATTTACTTTAATTTTTATTTATTACAGGATTGTATCATTAATGTATTTAAATATTTCTTTTCAAAAAATCGCATTGCTATACCACAATATCAGCGCACTTCTAAGCAGCGCGTGTGGCCTGACATGGATTTCCTTATAAATTCGCGTGGCACTCAAGGTATTAAGGTATTTGTCTCTGTAGCAAGATTGTCAAACTCAGTGCAGAAATAAGTATAATTATTTCGTTGCTAACCTCTATCTGTACAACATCCTAATAAAGTAACGACATTCTGATGTGGTTCCAGCAATTTCATTACTTCAAGTTCACTTATGAGATCTTTTTTCTCTTTTTCTGATGCATTTTCTGGAAAAAAAGATTTTTAAATATGTAAGTAAAAAAAATGTAAATTATATTGATGACGTAGCGCACAAATATGGTAAGTTAAAAAAGAAGTTGAAGAAAACGAAGTCTAAGACCTTACATTCGTGGAGTTGAAACATAAAATCAACAAATTTGGCAGCAGGTTTTTAATCGTGGTAGAGCACTATTGTATTTAAAAACTTTTTGCAAAATTTATAAATTTTTCGGATCTGCAGCTTTCCGAGGAATCCGAACCTCTTAAGGAAATCAATCCCGGACAACAGTCAATAATTAATCGGTAAACTTTTCTTTCCATTGTTAGGAGTCAAACTCGCGATAACGGCATACTAGGCGAGAACGCATTATCACTGAACCACCGCAAAGCCCTCACTCACGCCCAAAGGAAACGCATTTTATATTCTGTTTAGGAAAATATAAATTGAACTTCTAAGTATTTTCGTCTGTTTGTCTCTGTGTGTGATAAACTACTAATAGTAAGTCTTGTTTACTCAAGACTAATACTAATACATTTGGATATAAATAGGCAAAAACTGAGTAGTCTAACTGAAAAATTAAGCTAACACTTACATTAAGATACAGTCCATAATATAAAACCGAGATTTAATTTTTTTATGCATACAATATTTCAACAATTATAAAATGAATATGCAATTGAAAAAAATATAGAAACGTATGATAGAAAAGACAGACAAACCATGAATAGTATATTTATTGAAAAATTAATGGCTTTTGGAGAGGTTCTACCAAAATGCAAATAGTATTTTTGTTAAGGCCTGAAGGAGGAAACGGTAAAATTTCCATACGGCAGGTTCAAATATATTGCGGTTAATTTTTGAAACAATATGCTAATTTTATAGAACGGTTACCGTGTAAAACCGTCAATCCTATTTAGTATATTCATATCTACTAAACATTATTTTGGAACGAAAAATAAACCGCGCGATAAAAGATCAAACATATATAAAACAGACCTTAGTCTTTCTGAACTTTAAGGTCCTTGCCCATCGTTGGAAACATCAATTCTCAATGGACGACTGACAATTTCATCTTATCTGACAGTTTGACTATTGGACACCAAAAACGAAGAGCCAAAGGCTGGATGTTGGGAAAAAATCCAAATTTTAATAATAGTAAATTATGTAAGAAGGAGTTCTGGAATAGGTCTGTGGCCGTTGAAAGCGGCACTGTGTTCTCAGATCTAAATCTTAAATCTTTTCAGGAAGAATGCGCACAGTCTTTTGATTTACTTGCTAAAAATTTGTGATACTTTTCATCAATGAAAATTTAGTAAGAAAGGTCTAATCATAATATCATAAAATTACGTTTGCTTTGCTTATGCTCCAACCGAGCTGGTTTCACTTCTTAATTCTTAAACCTCATGTCTCCAGTCAAAGACTTTCCGTAAGAAAACATTTATAGTTTTCAAAGAAAAACCTCTGCCATCTAGGGAATCAGACCTCTACCGCGAATTTGAAGAAAGAAACGACAAGCGTTGAAATCATTGATTGATTGATTGTTTGGCTTTTTTATGGCGCAAGAGCATCTGGGCTATACTGCGCCAAACATGGTAAAATCAAAGACTGTAGTAAAACCCAGTACTTTTTAAAAATTTAAAAACATGCGTATGGTCAGCATGGTCATTTAAAATGTCAGACAGTGATGAAGAGTTAAAAGTAAGAGTGCGAGCAAGTCTATGATAGGGGCATTGAGTCAAAATGTGTAAAACACTTATGGGTTCATAGCACACTTGGCAAATAGGTGCTGGTTTTCCTTCCAACAGAAACATTTTCCGAGACATTTCCGGAACAGAAACATTTTCCAAGAACATTTTCCGTTGAAATCAAACCCGAATTATCAGCATAGTAGCCGAACGCGTTGCCACTACAACATCGCAAGAGACAGTTGCATTTCTTGAATTCAAGCTAGAAGTAGGTGAATAAATTTGTCTGTTTTTCCTTCTAAGCAAAACTTTCCTTAAAGGGCACCCCTCATGTACGGTCAGATAAAAATTCTTCTGCAAAAAACTTCCTACAAAATAGTACCCCTCTTTTACGATCATCCCACTTTTACGGACAAATTTTTCTGGCCGATGAGTGTCCGTTAATGATGGTTTTTATTGTATATCAATTGAATGAAATCGCGAGGGTTTTTCCTTCACTTCTTTTGGTAAACGGTGTTTAATTTAATCAGTTGGTTGAGTATTTAATTTTTTAATTACCAATTTAAGGTTTCAATTACCAATGACAGGCATTCACAAATGTGAACTGTACTCATAGACGTAAAGCTATATGGGCCTGTGGAACCTGAGCACTCCTCAGTAATTCCTAAAAAATTGAAAATATATTGCCCACAATCATTTTGGAAGCTCTACGTTGCTGATTGTACTGTAATAAGCTGGAATTTGATGCAATACTTACAAAAAGAACTGATTTCTAGGAATTTTATCATTTTAAAATGCTTCAGAGAATGAAGTTATGTGGCTTTCTTTTGGTAGTTAATACACATCATTTAGAACAAACATTTGAATGTATATACCAATCATGATTTCAAGTATACAAGTGCTCTAGAAAAAAGTATCAGTCTTTTTCAGCAGGTTTTCGACCTTAGAAAGAAGATAGGCAATCTGAATAGAATGCTCTTTTCAAAAGAAAAAAAATGCAGGTCACTGAATGAATTATATCAAACATTCATATCCAACATTTAACTATAGATGTTGTATCATAGAGTTAATTCATAAAAGTATTATTGAAAAATAGAGCATCTCTTAGAGCAGAATATCCATATTTGGAATTTTACGCTCAGATAATAATGTATCAGTATAGTAATAACAATTAATTAAAAATAATTTAAATACAAAATAGTATAAATAATACAAAAAACTTGCTGGTAAAATATTTTTCAGCAGTGTAATAATTAGTACAGATTAACGTGATTTTTAGATTGAAACAAATAGTAAGATGCATTAAAAATGCCCTTAGCTATTATTGTTTGACCCTAATCATATTAGTTATTAAGCTAAGTTCATGTGCGTGATAGACACTTTTCCACATTATAATTACCCCATCAAGGAGCCAATCGATTGAGGGCGGGGGAAATTTCAGGTCACGTAGTTTATAATTGAAAAGCATCTTAATTGTCGAGTTGAATACGAATATAAATTTTATTTATATTATAATTTAACGATTCGTAAGTATAATATACATAGGTATATTATTTAATATCATATACTTATATATACTTGCTTTTTAATATATTTGTTACCTTCTCAAAAACAAAGTATTTGAAAGAAATATTACAGACAAAACTGCAGTATTCTGTCTCTGATTTCATGTTTTCCGGCATTCGACCTTAAACCCTAATTAAATATAAGTATGGACGTCATTAGTAAAGTTTAACACCAGTTAAAATTTTCAAAATGATAAAAAAAAAAATCACCTTTGAGCGTTTTCACAGCAACTAAACTGGCTCCGTCAGTATTACAAATATTAAGAGCTTCACATTTCCAAACTTGCCCAAAACAGCCTTCACCTAACATACCAAGAAAGCGTAGATGATGCCGCGGAAATTCCCATTTTCGATTTTCTGGAATTACCTGGAAAAAAATTATGAATTTAATTAAATTAGCATCCCAGTATTCAAATATCGCATTTTTATCCAAGCAGAATTTGTTGAATCTCTGTATACAGTGTGTTTCATAATTATATGGAAACATGTAAAAAAAGAAATTTTTTCCCCTTTACTTTTCTGTCACTTTACATCTCACCATTCGATAATCACTTCTGGTATTAAATTTGTTCAGTAAGCTGCAATCTTCAAAAATTGATTTCTTGTTTTCCAGTATATAGTAAATTTCGCTGGTTCCTCCATTGGGGTGTTTCATATCCATTTTCTTTGTGGTTCCTTCTTAAAAAAATGAATTCATGATGCTAAGATTTCCAGCTTCTGCAAATTCGATGAGTTGATGGCCACGTTCATTCCTTTGCACGTATCTGTATTTACCAACCGATGTCTCTCCTTTTTTCCTGTTGTCCAACTCTTGAATAAAAATCCCCCACGATGAGCTTGACATGTTGCTTCCCCTTGGTGTGTAACTGTTTGATTTCTTCATAAAATTTTTTAACCTCTTCGTCGGTATGGCTTGATGTTGGTGTATATGCCTACTATCTGAAGTTGGTATCGCTGAATCAGTTGAAAAACCAGCCTCGCCGCTCGATCTGACATATTGTCAACTTCCAGCAGGCAGTCTTTAATTCTTTAGTTGACTAAGAAGCCAAAACCACTTGTTCTTTCAGTTTCCGTTCCTCTGTAATAAAAAAATGTCCGTTTTTAATTTCCACTAACTCTTCACCTTTTCTTCTGACTTGACTGAGTTCTATAATGATCCTATCAGAAACCTTCTTTTATGTGTTCCGCAAATTCTAATTTATTAAAAAACATGGATTCTTGGTTTCTGAATTTTCCTTTTAATTACAACACTGAAAACAGTACTTACGAATATTCTTTCGTCAGTTGCGGTATAATCCAAATTAAGGCCGCTTCTTCTTCGAAAATAACTCCTTCTTGGCACTAATTAAATTCACCGAACACAAGCACGAACCTCTTCCACTATTAACTAATTTATTAATTACAACAAAATATATTTACAAACTTTTGCTTGTATTTAAAATAAAAAGGCTTAGGAGAACCATTCCTCTCGTTCATGAAGGACCACGCCTTCCCTCCAAAAGCCTCTGTTACCCCCTTAAAGTTGTCGAACTCCCCTTTCTTGGATTTTTCTCTGCCAACAGCAACACTGTATTCCGTGGTGGCGTCATAGTGTGGCCATGTGTGGATTTAAGTTTTAGTTCGTGTTAGTGATATAATTTATTTCCCTTCTTTCCGGCTCTTTCCACAATGGCGAGCATATGTGTAACTACATATATTTATATTGGAGGTTTCCAAACTGTCTATAATTGAGGGTCCGACAGTCCCATTTGATCTTGTCAAGTTCTTCCAATTCCTGAAGTTTTGCTTCAGAAGCAAGGGATCGTCCATTAAACGTAGCCAAGGTCAATAACAAACGGCAGCCTGGGCCATTCCAGTGATTCTTAGCACCCCCTGCTTTCATGCCACACTGACCGCTGCCTTGATCAGGAGCACTCCAGCACCTGGAGACTAGGGGCCATGGTTTCTGGTGTGTCAACATAATGGAGGAATTAGCCATAATTTCACCACGCTGGCTAGACGGGTTGGTGAATTAGCCCTCCCCTTCCGCCTTTCTATCCGTGTAGCAAATATTAATTTGCCACATAAATAGAAAGCTCAGCCTGCACCACTTGAAGGCGGGGTAGGACACTAGGTTACGTCGCTATCTCTGGTTCTGAGCTGAGCAGTTTATGTTTTACAGCCAAAAGGATATGGTAGGCCAATAAATGCCCTCATCTATATAAATGAAAACTAGCTTCAAGAGATTTTCCCGAATGTATGGGTAGCTTTGAGGATTTTGCTTACTATTCAGTTACTCCTCCTCATGCAAAAAATAAAATTTCAAAACCTTTGTTTACACTTTTAGACGTAATGGGATGCTAAAAATTGTTTTATGTTATTATTTAACCCATAATTCCATGTAGAATATTCTCTATATTGGGAAACGATTTTCCTTCTGGTAGCAGTGAACAAATGCAGAACCCCTCTACGCTGGGTATCAGCAGGTTACTGTATCAAGCGTTGAACAGAGGTTTTCGAGGTGAAGCTCGTAAAACCTACTTGCGATCAAAATCCAAAAGGAGCGGTCATTAGCTTTAGCTATGCTCTCAGTTGCAAATGGCGTCATCCATGAATTGGACATGACACAAATGATGAACAAAGTTCGCAAAGGTAAAGGCTCGAAAAGTCACCTTTTGTTTAAGTTGACTAATTCTGTATTTTTATTATTAATTTGCTTTGTTGCTACTTTAAAAATATTTTAAAAAATTTACCTTATTAAATTTTTAAAACTTTAAACCTTATTTAATTTTTCAATAAACCCATTGTCTCAAATCCTTATACAAACTATTCTTTACTATATTGTGTTTAATTAAGTGTGCAGGAAAGTGGAAAGGCCCTTTTCCAACGAAGCCACAATATGAGTCATTGCAAGTAAGAAATTAGGAAAGTAAAAACTACATCAAAATGCACGAACTTACTTGACTGCACAGAGGACGTTCCAGATTATTGAAACTTATGCAAGGCTTTAATTTTTATGTTAAAACAATTCGATTTTTGGCTCATCAGAAAAAGTACTTGAGTTTTATATTATATGTTGTATGGAAATTTTAGCCGTTATCGTGACTTTCCGTCTTATAATAATATTCAGTATTTTTGATAATAAGATTCAATAGCCCATTGAGGAGATCCCTAAAAAAAAAGGAAAACTACGCCTACAAAGAAATTATCTTTAAAATAACATTTGGAGGGGGTCGCCAAATTTTAGGCTCGCACCGGGCGCCATATGTAATCCGTCTCTGCACCAATTCATATATTATATGCAAGCTATGTAACTAATCTATATTCTGGGTATGAGGCTTAATATTATCTCAAAATTATCCTTTTTTATTAATTATTATAATTATCCATTTTTCTTGTTCAGATTGTTTTTCTTGCTAAGGCAATCACTTCATTTATTAACTTTACAAAATTTATTTAATCAGCTTGAAAATATTAATTTTATTGCAAGCTGTTAAATATACTAGTAATGTAGAAACTGCATCATCAACTAGTTGACATTTTATAAAGCTATAGTTTTTAATAGTTAAACTAAATTTAAAGCTATTTTTTGTCATCATAATGGTTTTTCAGCTTGCTTAAGGAGGCGCCTATATTAAAATTTTAGTATTAACTTAAAAAATCACAAGAAATTAACTTCTCAATTGAAACTTTATGGAAGCACATACCCCAGTAGATTCTCCAGATTCGTATCGATTAGAATTTGCAATTCTTGATCTTTGAAGATACAGTACACTAATGTGAGAATTTCCATCTAACTCATCAGACATCTCGCTTTCTCTTCTTTCTGCGAGCTTTTTCTCCTGCAAAAAACACATTTCCTTTACACTTTCAGAATAGAGGAACAATATTTTTGCGTATAAATTATCATTACATGTATATACTAGAACTTAAAATCTTACTTTAATGCGAAAAATTATAACCTAAATATATTTTCACGGAACATACCGCTTTTAATTTCTCCTGGGTCTTGCACCTTTTTCGTAGCAGCCATAACATAACAGCAATAACAGGCGTAAAAGCAACAGTGGCAACAATAGGAAACACAGTGGATGACCAATCAACATCCTTTTTACCATCCTCCAATTCATTGGATGGATCCGATTCTAGCGTGTCATTGGCCCAAATATCTGTAACGACAGGATACATTGAGGACAATAACGGCGATTCGAAAAGAGGTATATCTGTGGCGGGCTTGTCCAGTTCTGGTTGAAAAATAGGAGTTTTGGTTGATGGCTTTGATCTGTGATTGTTAGGACGAGGAGGCAGAGGATAAGGTGATTCAGCATATGGTCTATACATTGGATTGAACGGTTTATACCTTCCTCCATATAGGGCAGGATGATTAGGGGTTAAGGAACTTTCTTTGGGTATAGGACTTGTGTTAGGTGGCAAAATTCTTACATACACTTCAATCTTTGCCTGAAAATATATCATTCATTTTAGAATCATCTCATTAGTATTCATTACTGACATTATGAAAACGATTTGATTGTAAGTACTTACAAGTTGGTGGCCGTCATTAGCTGTGATGAACAAATAGTAGTCGTTTCCAGCCTAAATTAAAAAAGTATACATATTTAGCACAAATATTATTTGAAAAAAAAGCAAAAAAAAATAAATAAATAAAAATAAAAAATGCGTCTTTTCAAGGTCTGAGAGGTTATTAAAAGGCAACTTGTCTTATATCTTTTTCTTGGGGAGGGGGAACGTAAATTTATTATTATATATATTAACGATGGTATTATGATTCATTATGGAAGTTTTAACATAGGCCTATGTTAAAAACGTACAAACACGTGCTGTGTGAAGTACTTTGAATTTTTCTCAATCTATCTAATCGAACATTGTTATATATCACCATCTAATTAATATACTGCTTTACCAAAAATTGCTTACGAAGAAGAAATTCACCAAACTACTTATTTTACAACGTTGAGCAACTATATATTTCACATATATGGAGTGACTTTTAAATATAAAATCAAAGATTATAATCTTTCATTTTTTATTTGATAATTATCAGTAAGTCATTAACACCACGGGTAATGAATTCGAAGAAATTGTGAAAAAGACAGAAAGATATAAATACACTTATCACAAAAATTGTTCTAAAATATTATCAGTTAGCACTTGGTTTAAAAAAAAAAGAAAAAAAAAGGCATTCCTAGAAAACAGGAAAACTTTTCAAACAATGCGGTGGCGTACTGGTAAAATTTTTGTCTATTAGGTAGAAAATCCATATTTTAATCCGCGTAGTAGCAGTGGCATATCCTCCTCTATCAATTCCTAGCTCGAGGTTTGATTATCTAGACGACAGAGGTTCATATTTCTTGGAATACTGTAGATACAAGCGCCGAATAGTCTTGACTGTTCTTATGTCATGAAACACAAAATGGAAATCTCAACGAGGCCTTCGTGGGCTTCATGAGAGACATAGTCAGTCAGGTCCTCAGACCTCTTAACAATCTACCATATCTAATACCTCGTTTACATTCGGCCCACTTCCGTGGCAGTGAGCAGGGAAGTGGGCATAAAAGTGGGCAGCGAGAGTATATAAACTCGTCACCCGCGTTGACCATGCTCCTGCCATTGCCGCTGCCTGCCGCTCCCTTCATTGGCGGCTTTTGTGCGGAAGTCAAAGGACTAGCAGTGTTATCCATTGCCCGGAGTCGAATGTCAAGTAAGTAGTATGAAACCGCAATGTAAACACTCATTGCCTTTGATGCTGCCACACAAGCATTTTGGGGAATAAATACAGCAACGCGAGGAGCAATGGCTGAATGTAAACCTAGCTTAAGAAATATGCTGGGCAAGCAGTTGTAGTGATTACGATATGTGAGGAGTTAGGCCAACAACTGCAGAATATTTAGAAGAATCTGCTACAAGACAGCATTTGACTATATTATAGTATTCAATGCATGTCCGATAGAACACTTCCTTTTAGGTAAACAGAAATGTAGTGAAGGTAATTGTCAATCATGACTTAAAAGGAGACAACCCATCCCCATCCACTTATTTTATGCAAGAAAACTAGAGTTTTTTAAATTAGTATTATATAGCTGTTTTTTTGTTTTTTTTCTTAACTTTCATTTTGCAGTCTTATAGAACAATGTGTGCCACTTTTATTTCCAAAATTTTTTCACCAAATGCTCATTTTGTCTTAAAAATGATGTCATCTAAATGCTTCCAACTTCCTTTCATATAGTCTTGTAGCCTAACTTTGAAGCTTTCCATTCGATGTCTCATCATGTTTTAAGGCAGGGGTCTTCAACCTTTTTCAGTCCAAGGGCCAATTTTGCTTATTTTTGTAGGCCCATGGGCCGCACTACTGTATCAACAATATGAGGACTGAATAAAGGCGGTTCGAAGGGTGCGCTCCCCCCACCCCCACCACAGAATCAGATTTTATTGGTATTTTTTCCTTAAGTCCCTATTAGTTTTGCATGCCCACCCAAAAATATTTTCTGTATCCGCCTTTGGGACTCAATATATATATATTACAATGTAAAATACGTATGGAAGCAAAAAATATTCGCAATACTTTTAGTTAATATGTAAAGCGAAATCAAATCTTATAGTGATATTTTTGGCACTGCTTATTTTTAACAATCCTGTCAATATCCGGTTTTATTTTTGATATTGCAATCCTAAGAATGTTTCCAAGGTGGACGTCAGTTATTCTGGTCCTAACTTTTCATTTTACTAACTTCATTTTTGGAAACGTCTGTTTACAGACGTACTGGCGTACGCAAGGGCGTGGTGATGGAGGTTGTAATTCCCCCTGCAACGAAATTTTGTGGACATACATATGGACATATGGAGCTGTAGCTCTGTAGCCCCATTCCAATGTAAGCCTGTAACTCCCCTTTTATGAATTTTCTACATCAGCCTACGCGCACATATAAGTGCTCCAGAACAGTAGCATTTTCTGAGCACCCAGTCATATGGTTGGGGAGATGTTCTTATCAGCATATTTGGAATAGAATTCAACGAGTCCTAAGTTGAATTCCTTTAAAATCACTGTTGCACTGCAAATCAATAAAACTACACCTAATGCCTATATATGCTAGAAAACTAAAATAAAACACGATTGAGGGGGGAAAACCACGTATTACTTTGGTTCGTTAGTGTTTATCACGAAATATGAAAATGGCAACAGAATAAAATACGTATATTTCAGATTCAGGGGGAATAGAGACGTTATTTTTATGCGAAATAATTTGTAATTTTTCATGAGCTGACGGGCCGCGGGTTGAGGACCCCTATTTTAAGGTATTGTCGTGGTTTCTTGTTGAATAAATTTTAAGTTCGTCGGTAACGTGGCGATGAACATTTTCATTTTAATAGAATCTCAAAAGAACTAATGGTAAACAGAACGATCAGATGGCCGACGAAATTACCGCTGGATATGGAGAAAGAAAACAATATTTAAAAATTCCAACGAAGAAAGCACACCCATTGCTCTATAGCAGCAATTTTCAACCTATGTGTCTCTAGATGTCCACAGTTGTGCCACGAGAATTTTTAAAGCATACAATATCTGACTAGTTAGTCACAGGGACTAATCTCATTTCACTGAAATTTTCGAGTAAAAAAATGGCCACAGCCAACACAACCATTTTTTGTTTATTTATCTATATTTTTTTTATCAGATCGGCGAAAAAAATATTTTTTTGGTGTGTCCTGGGCTGAAAAGGGCAGAAATTTGCTGCTCCACAGCTATTAAAGTGTTATAGA
>QLNU02000056.1:0-25828 GCA_006491805.2 Dysdera silvatica | reverse complement strand
AAGCTCCCCATTGGATATCAAAACACATTATTCCTTTAAGACACATTATTTTCTCTAAGACTAAAATGTTATGATATATTTTGTTATTTTTATTATTTTTTTTTTGGTATGATTATAGTTTGGGATGGGGAAGTAGTGCATGTATCGTAAGTCGTTGGTGAAATGTCCACAAATTTTTAAGAAGTTTTTAATGAGTAGATCGTAAATTAAGGAGTTTTAAGGGCGTTTAAAAATGAAACCTGATGTTAAGAAGTTTTTAAGGACTTTTTAATGGAGCGTAGGAATATTGTAAAATAAAAAAAAAATTATGTGATGAAATAACCATCAGAAGTTAGTAAGATAATGAAAAGAAGGTGAAGTACAGTAAGACAATGGTTAAAAATATTGATGAAGCATTACACAAAATAAAAAAAATCAAAGATAGGCCATGTCTTTAAAGGTAAATAATGGTCTAACAACTGTTTCCACCTGGCTGTTGTAAGCCATTATCATAATTTCTGACAATGTGTGGAAAAGTTAGGTGGAAATAGCCTTCTTTCCACCTTATTACATAATACTGCTTTTCTTCATTGTTGAAATTAATGTAAAGATCTAGGTGGAGGGGTGGGCTTCGAGATTAATTTATTTAGTTGCAAGTATGATATCTCTATATTGCTACGATAATAATAACATGGAAATATATAATAACATATAATAGAAATATAATAATAACATGGAAACACATTGAAATAGGATGTCAGATCTTAAGTTGCATTTTTCGTATATGTAGCTGCCATAGACATACGCAGAAAGTTCATGAGGTGGGCTATAGACTAAATGGGGAATTACAGAGCTACAACTCACATATTCCTATGTTAAATATACAAAATTTCATTGCAATCGGGGGTTACAACCCCCATCAACACCCCCTGCGTACGCCAGTGGTAGCTGCAGAAGATAATCAGAAACATGAACAATTAAAAAATTAATATTTTGTGAAAAATATAAATTATAAATTTTATTAATTAATCAAATTTGAAATTCTTTTTTTCGAGGCACTTACACCTAGGATAACGTCGATCATATTATAGGCAGCAGTACTTTCAAGTGGAATCACTGTATCAAGCCCATCAACAATTCGATCCCTGAAAGAAAAAAAAAAATTACAAACATGTTGGAAATCTCTCGGCTCCTGAAATAATGTATTTGATGAAAAAATAAGTTAATTTAGCAAGGATATTTTATACGTAAATACAAGCTCTGCCTATTAAATTTCCAAACTAAAATTGGAAAAAAAAATTATGGTTTTAGGTAAAAAAAAAAATAGTTTTCCAGTGTTCAAAACAGAGTCGTTGGTTTATATACCTTTTGGCACGTTCCAATATTTTATCCACATCCTTTGGAAGGAGCATTGTGGAACACCGTTGAGCTCCTCATTACAGTCTACTCAATTTCAGAAATTAACTGAAAAGGTTTACCTAAATAATAATTTTCGACACCTACATTTGAGCTCAAACTAGAGCTATGAAATATATAGGGAAAATGACAAGGCATCGCCCCAGCCTAGAGCCAAACTTAGGTCCCTCCATACGAAAGCATGTCTCGGCGGCTTTGTGTGTTAACCATTTGGCAATTGTGCCAATCATGCGAAGGGTAATAACATCTTACAAAGTTTAACTTTCTAAGCAAATTTTGAGAATGGGAAGTGATAAGCTGGAGCCAAATCTAGTGAATAAGGTGGATGCTGCAAATTAGTAACTCATTTCTGTGCAAGAAGCTACTTCACAAGCACTGCGCTCTGATGAAAGGCACATTATTATGCAAGAGGAACCAATCACCAGTTTTACATGCAAGGATGGCCTCACTTTCCGATTTCTGTCTACCTAAATCACCTTCCGCTATCTTAGTAACTGCCTAAAATCAAAGCTTGGTGAAATTTTTTTAGCTTGCTATCAAACTTAAACATACATTATTAATGCCCCATATCCTTTGAAAGACATGCATCAAAAGTGCCGAAAGTCTTAATGATACTACAGAAATCAAGAAATCAAACAACTTCCTGTTCTAATCAATCAAATCAGACTACCCGCATTACTCGATGATGCTGTGGTCCAAGACACTCAGCGGGCTAAGCGGAGGGTTAGCGATCAGGATGGGGAAAGCGTCTCTTTTTCTCCAAAATTACACAAGCTCTAGTTTGAGCTGTAATTAAAACGTGGGTATGAATTATGTATGTCTCGAACTTCATTTCAAATGGACAATTACCATGGATCATCACATTCTCGAATCGGTGGAGGATCCTGATTGCTCAAGGGCAGAAAATTATAGAACTTTCGCAAGTTCAGCAATGCATCTACATCATGTTCAAAAGCATTGTGTGCAACACCTACAAAATAGCGAACACAAGTCAATGTCGTTAAAAACAAGTCAGTGTTTAGTGAACTAGATGACACTTGGTGAAAAAGGGTTAACATCTAGTAAAACAGATTGATATTTGATAAATGTGTCATTTACTTAATATATGAAGTTAGCCTTTTTCTTATTAATGTTTTATGATGCAAATATATCTAAGATTATGTTGTGTCAGGGCTTGCAATTTTCTGATAGGTATAAACCTTAGGGAATTTGGAAATGCAAGAATATGGTAATTGTAGTAACCTCTTCCATTAATGATTTTTAAAGGATGGACAAAAAATATCGTTAAACGAAATGTATATAATTCTATGAAATATTTGCCAGGGCGGCAAAGCACCATCATTAAACGGGAATAGTCATTAATTAAAATGAAATTATTGAGAGATTTTACCGTATTAGAAAAGCAGAAAGTCACTTGATGCTCATAAGATTCAAAGTTACGGTTTGGAAGATAAACTTCTACGCCTTTGTCTGTTCTTATGGTTGAAGGACAGCAAAGGTCATGCTGCTCAGGGACCTACATTTTCCAAGGAATCCGAACCTCTTAAGATCTAGGAAACCAAACCCTAGACTACGGTAGGTAGAAAAACGGCATGTATTTCACCAGTCGAATCTGGGTTATATGGCACAGTAGGTAAATTCATTATAGCTATAGAACCACAGGGCAGTGGGCCTACATTTTTCAAGGAACCTGAACCTCTTAAGGCTTAGGAAACCAAACCCTAGACTATGGTGGGTAAAAAAATGGCATGTTTCACCAGTCAAACCTGGGTTATATGGCACGATAGGTGACTGTGTTACAGATATAGAACCATAGGGCAGTGAAAATACATTTTCCAAGGAATCAGAACCTCTTAGGGCTTAGGAAACCAACCCCTAGACTATGGCGGGTAGAAAAACGGTATGTGTTTTACCAGTTGAACCTGAGTTATATGGCACAATAGGTGACTGCATTATAGTTATAAAACGAAAGGGCAGTAGATCTACATTTTCCAAGGAATTCGAACCTCAAAATCTAGGGAACCAACCCAAGGACTAGAGTGAGCAGTTAATCAGTGAGATTTTTTTTGGGGGCACTGTTGGAAGTCAAACATGGATTAATGGTGCACTAGGTAAATATGCCACCAAATATGCCACTGCAAGGCCATCTAGACTTCTGGAATGCTAGACAAATTTCTATACAATCTTATAGCTAGACTATAAGGCATTATGCAACATAGGAAAATTGGCTGACAATGAGCTCCAAAACATGACATAATAATACATGCATTATTTAAATTCCATTACTGCAGCTACTGAGTTACTAAAGCATACAGCTGCAAGGTGATGTACTGCCTAAGGTAAAATGCTGAGAGTTAAAAAAATTGATGTCATTGGACAAGGTATAAAAAGGTTGTGTAACAAAACGGAGGGATAGGATGTTATGTAATAAGAATGTATTATTGTGGAACAGGATGTATTATGTAATTGACCAAGATATAACTCCATATAACACAGTATTATGTAAGGGAATTGAATATCATATTCAGTGAATCTTCCCTAAAGTGACCCCCATCGGTTCCATGAAAAAAGCAGTCGTTCAGAGAGGTGGTTTGTGAATGGAGGTAAATTTAGCATTGGGCCTATGTGGGGGAGGAATTCCGTTTCCAGAAAAGGTGGTCGTTAAGGGAGGTGGTTGTTATGAGAGGTTATACTGTATATAATAAAATGGAGTGCTGTGTAATAAAGTAGAATGTTACATAATAGAACAAACGGAATACCATATAATGTACAAGAATATAGAATGGAATGGCATATCGCATACTGTGTGTTATAAAACAAACATTATGCAAGGTCATGGGAAAATCATGTAATAGAATGAAATTTAAAAATGACCTGAAATGGTTGTGTGAGTTTTGGCACCTCCTAATTCTTCTTGTGTCACATCCTCATTGGTCACCGCCTACAAAATATCTTAACTGTAAGTTTCCAAGATGCGTTGTTTTTATTACTAATTTCACAAAGTAACAGCAAATATTTGAAATCACATACATACATACATAATATACTGCATTCAGTATATAAACATATTCTATGCACAATAGTAAAAATCATCAAATTAAGACATATATGCCTATGGTCACCCATATGGGGGGGCTGAGGGGGCTTGAGCCCCTCCCCTAACCATGTAAAAATTTTATTTGCTCGAACCTGCTATGCATTTATTTTCAAAAGTTTTACAGTCACATTTTAAAATACGATACTTTTTAGCATGGATGCAGAATGTGCCGTATTCTGGCATTCTGACTACCAGACAAAATTAGCCACCAGCAGACAATTTCCCAGGCTGGAGGAAAAAGAAAAAAAAAATTCTTTTCAGATTGACCATCAACGCAAAAGTTTAGGGGGGACATCCGAACCTTAGGGGGAGCCAGAATTAAGAAAAGTTGCCACTTCATTAACATTTTTTGGGGCCACAAATATTTAGGCGGCAGGTATCCTATCCCCTCTTCCTATGGACCCAGATAAAAGGGCCCCAAAAGTGATTAGGTCCAAGGACTACAAACACGTTAGGACATCGCTGCCTATTATTGTGACATAAAACTCACCAGACAAATTTTGGTACCACTGCCAGACAGTTTGGAACTTTACGCTAATGCTTTTTTAGCTCATTACTAATCGTCAAAGCACAGTTAAGTTTTTTGTAGCGTTTTGGTATCTTGTACATTCACTAAAATTCTCGACAGCTTTGAGGAGGTAATAATTTTTCTCAGCCTAATTGTAGAAAATACTACTAAAGTATATAATGTAGGAAACACATGTAATAAATAGTATTTATTATATTATACTAATGCCTTTAGAACGGTGCCGGTTTGAGAGTTTTACTGAGTCTATTACAAATAAATTTGACACCAACGTATTAGTAGCTCAATCTAGAGCTATTTTTGTTTGGGAGAAAAAGAGACGCCGTCCTCATCTCGGATTCGAACCAGGGTCCTCGCGTTGAGCCCGCGGTGTCTTGACCTACTAGACGAATGAGAACAAGAAAAAACGCTTTTTTCTTCGAATATTAAGTTGTAAGATATTACCCTTCACAGGGATAACACAATTGCCAAATATTGGTCAACACACAAAGCCACCGGGGCAAGAATTTTGTGGGGATCTTTTATTACAAATAAATCTGACACCAAAATGCATCAAAAAGTACATAAAATATTATTGACTCTACACTGAAAAAATAGAATGGGCCCTTTAAGAATATGACCCTCCTGATATTCAATTAATAAATCACGTGGCTTTTTTTAACGGTTCGTTATCTTCAATATTCAGGTTTAGCAGTAATAAAAATTTCTCGGATATTTGTAAATAAACAAGATTAGAATATCGCTTAAATTTTGGTAACTGTAAATTTTATTAACTAACCCACATGGTTCTGCTTTATGACTGTCAAGTCGCGTCGTTATATCCGATACGAATTTCCCTACTTAGAATCTACGTAGACTACAAAATCGCCGTCGTTATAGCAGGTTTCGTTGTTATATACGATGTCGTTATAACCGATATATTTAGTATGGAGTAGAATAGCAAACCAAACTTGTAAAAATTCCATCGTTATATGCGGTTGGTCATTATAACTGGCGTTGTTATAAACAATTTTCACGGTATCATCATCATCACTTGTAAAAATAGTTCCGGATTTTGATACCGTGAGTCATTTTTATAATTTTTTCATATTGAAAGTCTTTGATTTACAACATTCTCGTTTGTTTGTTTGTTTGGCTTTTTTATGGCGCAAGAGCATCTGGGCTATACTGCGCCAAACATGGTAAAAGATTTACAACATTCAAATTTTCCACATCAAATTTTTATGAGAGCCAGGCCGACTCCGCAAAAAATGGTAGATGTTTGGTATGATACAATGTTTGTCTACTTTTTAAAACAAATTATTTACGTATAAAATTTTGGAAATGAAAGCTGCATTAAAATATTTTTTTTTAATATTTATTATTTATTTTTAATATTTATTAAAAATTATATAAATATTTCATGTTACGGCCATAAAATTTAGAGGATTATTTCCCTTTATTATGCCATTTTTATTTCCTAAAAATAATGTCAATGAAGGTTGCAATATGAGTGTAATTTAATAATAAATTCATGCCGGTATCTTTCTTCTAGACCATAGCCAAAGACGAAATATCCATATTAAAAGCTTAGTTTTTATATAATTTTTTAAAATACTCTAAATGACCTTTCGTGTAATTTTATCCATTAAATGCAATCATCCTCTGTATTCGAATCGAGTTAAAACATTATCTTGATATACAGTGCAAATACAAAATATCACACTTCACTTAAAAAGTGTGATTTTTAGACTTTGAATATTAAAAAAAAACAAAAAAACATTATATGCTATTCACAAAAACTGATTTCATATTTTTAATAAGGAACTTAGGGACTATCATTTGTGATGCGTCTTGTCCCAAAGTGTGAGCTTCCACAAAAGTGGTTCCCTTGTAAAAAATAAGTATTTGCTCTTTGATGATAAGAATAAATTACAAGGGAACGAATGATCCCTTCTTTAAATGTGAAAATTAGTGATTAAACACTAGAAATAAATATGTATGATGCAAATTCTGGGCTTTAAACTTTGAGTTAATTCTTGGGGGGTCCGGAAGGGCGAGTGATCTCTGCAGGGGGTCTGCGGTCTAGGAATGTCAAAGAACCGCTGCCCTAGATCCTAATTGGTCCAAATAATTAGAATTCTCTACTGCGATAGATTTATTAATATCATACATACTTTTACAACTTCCGGTCCTGTGATGAAAAGATAGGATGTATCCTGTGGAAGCAAAGGTTATTTAATTACTTAAAGATTAATTTGAACAATTAATTTCAACATACACACGGATGCAAAGAAATCAAAAGACAAAAAGAGTAACAAATAAAAGCAATTACTAAAGGAATAGAATTCTAGACATTTTCAGGGGATGTGTAAAAATTTTGGAAAATAATCAATGCTACGATTCCTATACCAGCAAAAAATGACATAATGTGCGGAAAGAAAGAAAACTGTGATTCAGGGGACACCTTACGCTATTGATCCTATCCTAAATAGCTCATAACACAGCTTTGGGATGTGAAAATAAACAAATATTTTCCATATAGATGCAACAGTTTTCGACAATTAGAAAAACACCCTGCTCCTAGATATGGATTGCTTCCTTGTAGGTGCATTAAAACAGATTTCCCTGTGGAGATGCAACAATTTTCAACGAAGAGAGAAAAGTGCTTCCCCAAAATAACAATTGCTTCTTGTGGTTGCACCAGTTCTTTGACAATGGGAAAACTATTGAACTCAAAAGCTCCTGGTAAGATAATACTAATAATACCCGGTAAAATAATACATTAATCTTGTATAGTTTTCCGATTTTTTTGCTTGTCTTCCCATTCAACTAGCAATCAAGATAAAACTTGAATTTTATAGTACATCGAGAGATACGACCATATTATGTAAGAACTTAGAGTTTTATAAACAATTCAGACTTCTGTTGTTTAGCGAATTAAACCATGAATTACAGATCGGTAAAAAAAACCGGAAAGTACAGGGTATAATCAAGGGTCGAACCAATATTTTGTACATAATAAATAAATGCATTACCCATTGGCATAAGGGGGGGGGGTGAAACCTCTCCCCATGAAAAATGAACATCCACACACAAATAAATGTTGTGTATGCAGCATTGGGTTGTGGAAGCTGCAAACCACTCCCACCTAGACCTCGAGGCTGTTATATGGCTAGCTATGTCAATAGTGGTACCATTATGGCACTAAAAGACTAGAAAAGTGTGCATGTATTTTACAGCATAAGGTCATGATGCCACAATAATTGAAAAAGAATATGTGGCAAATTCCTGCTTTAAGCTCAGTTCTCCCTTATTTATTTTGCCATGGTAACCCAAATATATAATAAGCACTGCTTTATATAATAATAGTTAACAGACAAAGGTTTGAGAATAGTTAGCAAATCTGTAAAGAGATAGCTATCACTCACTTTCACCATAAATACGAAATCAGTTAATGCCGGAGAATATACAGCACCGCCAGCACAAGGTCCCATAATAACTGAAATCTGAGGTATTAAACCCGATGCCATTACATTTCGCTGAAAGATATCGGCATAACCGGCCAAAGATTCCACACCTTCCTGAATTCTTGCGCCGCCTGAGTCATTCAATCCTATTACTGGTGCTCCCACCAGCATAGCTTGGTCCATAATCTAAAATTGTGAGAGTTAAATTATTATTAATCTAACTAGTATGAACAGTTAATATAATTAGTGTAATTAATATTCGATAAACAAATATTAATATAATTAGTGTAATTAATATTTGATAAACAAATATTAATATAATTAGTGTAATTAACATTTGATAAACAAATATTAATATAATTAGTGTAATTAATATTTGATAAACAAATATTAATATAATTAGTGTAATTAACATTTGATAAACAAATATTAATATAATTAGTGTAATTAATATTTGATAAACAAATATTAATATAATTAGTGTAATTAATATTTGATAAACAAATATTAATATAATTAGTATAATTGATATTTGATAAACAAATATTAATATAATGTAATTAATATTTGATAAACAAATAATAATATAATGTGATTAATATATGATAAACAAATCATTTAATATATAAAGCTACTTTTTTTTATTAATATTTTATGACATAAGCACAGCTCTCTAGCAGACCTTGTAATTTTCTGAGTGTTCTGAACCTTTCAGCCTTGGAAATCAAAGTCCAGAATATGAATTGTCGTGCACTCTCTCATTAACGACTGTCAAAAAATAAAGAAAAAGTCGTTAAATGGAAAAATAAATTTTAATTAGAATGTGGGCAATTCTATGATGCATTTGCAGGGACCAGAAAATCCTTTTTTTAATTAAAATGTTAAATAAAGTTTAATGCTCCAAGTTATAAAATTTTAATAAGTTAAACTATCAGAAAAGGCTTTTGAAAATAGCGAGAAAAAAATGAACAATAAAAAATACAAAATTTATCAAACTTGTCAAAAAAAGGGCCTTTCGGGCCTCTACTTCTGCCAACTTGTGCATCTAATAGATGTTATATTCAATTCACAGGCGATACTATTTGCAATGGAGAGAATAGAGTAGATAACCTCTCGTCCGCTATTTTTGATTGCAAGTGGGAGTTTAACATAACTGCCTTATTCTAAGAACTTATACACATAATTATATTTATTGAATTCTCAATAATAGTAAGTGATTTAATGATCAGATTGGATTTAGACTTTCTCTACATGTTGGGGTCATCAGGCCATTTGGCACCTTTCCGTGGCTTGGCGCCCTGTGCGACAATATTAGTCACACTACACCAAATCCATCTCTGGTTTAATTAAGAGCTTAATGTAGTAAAAAAGCAGATATAGATTTGAATAGTGATTTTGAAGAGTCCTCAAAACATAGTGCAATCTTTACAATTAAAAAATGGCACTTTTTTAATACAATATAAATATCTTTGATCATGCAAAATTAAGGTTAATTGTGGAGGCATTAACTTATCATTAATAAATATTGTGTGTGTGTCAAAATGCGTGAAAACAAAGTTCAGCCTTACTTTACAAATTTTTTTTGCATGCACACTCGAAAGACTTCCACCAAAAACTGTAAAATCCTAAAACAAATGGAAACACTTCATTATAAAAACAGTATTAAAATGTTATTTTCAAAATAATACATACATTCAAATTCTGCTATTACATCAAAATTTTGACGTTTTCTCAGAAATCATTAGTATATAATTGGCTACTGCATCATAACCAACTACATATATATACATACACATATATGTATGTATTTAGCCAGTGGAACAAACTGTTTAATTAAGTTTTATATTCCAAACAATAAGTAATCCAAGAGGGAATTTTGAATTTAACATGACCTCCCGATCATGACATGTTCACACATCATTAAACTTCCAAAAGCCACAATCTAATGAATCTGAAGGCTATGTTTAGGACTGTTAAGGCATTAGGTGTCCTATGAATACACACTGTATACTAAAGTACTGAGTATTAAAGTACCTAATGAGATATATTCTATTCCATTATTAATATAGTAAAAGTATATATATACCTGGCTAAATATAAATGCTTTACGGCCATGAATCAATCCATGTCCAGTAACAACACTGTCTCCAGGATACTACAAAAAAAACCAACACAAACAATATATATATGTTAATATAACCATGCCCGTATCCAGTGGGGGAATCTTGGGGACCGGTCTCCCCCTCCCCCCCGAAACTAAATTTTTAACAGGACTTAGTTACAGTTTTGCATGCTGTGAGTGCATCGACACATGCTGTAAAAAGTTTTGAATCCACCCCAAAATTAAATCCTGGCTAAAGCTTTGAATATAATGCATCATTACTTCAATGAAAATTCACAAGGGAGAGGTTACAGGCTTAATAGGGAATATATGAGGATATGTCCAGTCTCTCTAAAATTCTTTCATTGTGGGAAAAACAGCAAACCTCCACCCAGCTTACAAGCATACTCAGAAGTAAGTATATATATATATATAAGAATATAAATAAGTAAGGATATACTCAGAAGTAAGTATATCATAAGGTGTGGATTATAGGCTCAGTGCGGGAGGGAGGTACTGAGCTACAACTCATATATTCCTATGTTAAATATACAAAATTTCATTGCAATGGGGGGTTACAACTCCAAAACTGCCCCCTGACTATGCCCATGACCACAGCAGGGTTCTTTATGATGTAAAATCAACGTTCGATGTCCCTCAGAACTGCTGAACAGTTAAAGGAAAAATCTTGAAAACGAAATTGCTGCAAAAGTGGTATAGCTACAAGAAATGATCATACATTAAATAATGTTTCCATGAAATGCTTTCTTTTGTATCCATTCTTCTTGATTTCATCTGCATGATTTATATACATTTCATACCAATGGTTGCTTTATGTTTTACCGCATAAGGAGAGTTAAGGTGAAGCTGCATTGGACCTACAATTTTCCGAGGAATCGGAACCTTGGTAACCAGCACAACCAAGACTCAAGTTACAGTGGGCAGAAAAATAAGATGTATTCTAGTACTCTATGGCACACTGGAAACAAATTACATGCTAGATGATGGTGTTATCACCAAGTCACAGTGCTGTAGTCGTAAAGAACGCTCCATGACAGACCTCATGATAATAGGCTGGATGTCGTGGGGGATACTGTGTCAGATTTCCAAGGTATAGTAAAGAAGCGACCTACAATGTCTTTTTTTTTCTTTCTTTAAATCCTATTTCACCATTTTATACTGATTTTTAGAATTTTTTAAATAATTTTTGGGGATTTTCTTTATTTATTCCTTAATTATTTAAGCAATTTTTTATTATTCGGTGAATGTTTTTTTCTGGCTGTTGAAATGCGATTTTAAATATGTTGCTTTATGTAGAGAAATAACAGTTTTATGGATGTTAGTTAGTGCTACAAATCTTATGGTCAATTTTTTTAACGACCAGAATGTTTTAGGACACTTTTTTCCTAACATTAATTAATGCAAATAAACAGTCTAATTTTTTATGTGTGGGAATGCTATTCCCATGCATTCCCGGCACACTACACCATTGCAAGACTATTTAGTATTGCATTTCAAAGGGAATTTCTAGAATTGTGTAATACTAAACCATATTTTAACAAAAATATTGTATTTTCTTCACAGCATAATGGATTATGTTCTCTTTGAAGATTATCATTTCATTTGAGCACCTGTGTATGTAGACATATTAAGAACAGTGGGCTGCCAAAACTTTAATCACGAGCGAGTTGAATCGCCAAACATTTCATAACTGGTTAGCCAAAAGCTAGTTGCTGTATTCAGAATACAAGGTGTGATCAAAAAGTATCGGGACTGGTGCCCTACGCTTAAGGAAAATACACGCAGAGTGAAGACGCTCGACGGATATTGACCGTGAACTCTCCCACGCATGCGTCGAAAGTCACAACGTCATAGCTCCCACCACTTCTTTACAGTAGAGTTTTGAACAAACGTCATTACTGTGTTGTCGTCGCATTCATTATGGCAGAGAAAGTTGAACAAAGAATCTGAATCAAATTTTGCCAAAAGCTTGGCGATACTTGTGCTAAGGTCTATGCAAAGTTGAAGAAAGTTTATGGGGAAGAAAGTACAAGCTGCACAAGAGTTCATGAGTGGTTCAAATGTTTCCAAGATGGCCGTGAAATGGTCGAAAGTGATGAACGTCTGGGGAGGCCCTTAACCAGCAAAACGACTCAAAACATCCAAGATATGCATTCAGCTGTACGAAAAAAATCATTGAACCATTATTTGTGAGTTACCTGAAAAGTACAGCATTAGCTACAGTTCAGTTCAATCTATTCTGACTCAAGATTTGAGTATAAAATGTGTATCTGCCAAGTCTGTTACAAAACTGCCCTCCACAGACTAACAAAAAAGCCGGCTTTCAACTGAGCTTGATCTCCTTGAATGACTAAGCATTAAATTCCCCAGGTCCCGCATCCACCGTATTCTCCAGATATGGCACCCTGTGACTTTTTGCTCTTTCCAAAAATTAAATCCCACTTGAAAGGAAGATGATATCAGGGTGTCGAGGAAATCTAACAGAATGCGACGAGGGAGCTGCTCACTATCCCAGAAAATGAGTTTCAGTCTTGATTCCAACAATGGAAAAAACACAGGATGAAGTGTGGGATTTCAGAAGGGGACTACTTTGAAGGTATTAAATGCCAAAACTACAAGTACTGTAGTTTTTTTTTTTAGCCTCTAGTCCCGATACTTTTTGATCACACCTCATATAGCATAAAAACAATGGTTTTTGATTTTGAAATGTATCGTAACAACCAGTTTGCATGAACTGGTGCAAACCATTTTCATGGATATATAAGAATGTTTTATATTACTTTTTCCTTTTCCACTCCAAAGTCGGTACATGTATGTTCGGAAAACATATCATACTCTACGAAGGTTCCTGGATCCATCAGCAACTGTATCCTTTCTCTTGCAGTTAATTTGCCCTAAAATCAAATAAAAATTAATCACAAATCCTGAAACTCATAAATAAAAAAAAATAATAAGTTTTCATGAAAAACTGAACATGAATGGGGAATTAATGATAGCCCGCTATGTTCTAAACCAGAGTTGTCCAACATACAGCATGCAGGCCGTCGACAACTGTTTGGGATAAAAAAAAATTCCAAAACAAAAATTTTAGATTCCTTTTTAGAAATGAGGAAAAATCGTGAGGACAGCATTTGTGATTCCTTTCCATATAGCAAGTAAGAAAACAAATTACCAGAAGAAACCCTGAAGAGAGGCTTTCAAGGAAGTTGTTTTTATTTTATTTATTTTTTTACGAAACCGCTGGCCTGTGAGATCCATAAAAAATCTTTAAGTGGCCTATCGCCCAAAAAGATTGGGCAACCTTGTTCTAAACTAATCCATACTTGACCCCAGTCCATGAGACTGCACAAGAAAACATCCATAATAAGACACATGGCTAAAATGTGATCTTCTAACTTCAATAAATTTATAAACAAAATACGTTTGGGATCGAATTTAGCCCAGAGGACTCAACGACTATGATAGAACTAGTATATACTCTATATACTTTATATTTCAACTTTAGTTTTTACAGAGAGAGAGGCTTCTCTGCACACAGTCTTCCATACATTATCTTGAGTTTAACCATCTCCTCTTTATCGTCATCGAAACTACAGAGATCTATGAATGATACTGATGTATTGGGAGTTCCCATAGCTACTTATTTTGACTACATACATCCAAGGATGGATCCAGGGTTTTGTTATGTAGGGGGCAGTTCCTAGGGCCTTCCCCGTGAAAGATTTTATTTATGGATTGTTGAATAGCTTAGGTAAACATTGTTGTTGCTCTTAAATTATATTACCAGCCTTCCTTTAAACTCACCAAAATATTTAATTCGTGACAAAGAACTGAAATTGGGCTTATTTTTAATTAAACTATATGGTTAAGGGTAGATTATAATTAAGTATGACTGAAAGGATAAACTAATAAAGGAGACATACAAACACAATACTTACAATGTAATTAATAGAACAAGTTTAAATTTAAACTATAAAAACATTGTAATTAGTTTATTCGCCATTTTTTGGTGGTAGTACAGATACTGTCCCGCAATGTCAATTTTCCTCTAGAAATGTGAAAGAAAGTCGCTGTAGGCGAGGTTTTGACGCTACGACTTTAATGCATAATGTCACACAGGGTGGAGCATAGTACAGGGTTTCTCTCCGGCGGTGGTAAAACGTTCATGGAAGTATTGCAGTGATTGGGAAGATATCGGAACATTTCAATATGTTTTTTTTTGTTCAATTGCGGTTGAAAGGGAAGAGGAATGTTGTTGGATTGGTTTGTGGGAGAAGGTTTATTTGGTTTAGAGTAGAAGGGCCCGGTTTGCAAGGTGCGCTAGGCCTAACGTGGATGACTGTGTAGTTAAAGAGGTGAAGTTATGCGAGGGATAAAAGGAAGTATGCCGTTTTTATTTTTTATTTTGTTCGCTGCAGTGAGAACAAAGAGCAGGGGGAGAGGAAGAGATGGAGGAAAAGAGGGAAAAGTCACCAGGGGGAAAGGTTAAGAGGCGAAGGGGGTGGAGGCTGGGAGTAGAAAGGGATTCCAAGGGTAAGGGGGAGTAGGAAAAGACTGCCAAGAAAACAGGGATTGGGAGGTGGAGAGGGGAAGGGGGAGGAGAAAGAACATGAAGAGGTTAGAGGGGAGGGGTGAAGGAGAGAAAGAGCTAAAAGAGGGGTAGGAGTGAAGAAGAGAGGGTAGGGGTGAAGGCTGGGAGTAGGATGGGGGGAAGGGAAGGAAAGGGGCGGAGCCTGTATTGAGAGGTAAGCAACATGGCGGCAAGCCAGGACAAAGTTGCCAAGTGTGTTGGAAACACGTCCCACTAAAAAACGAAATGGGACAGTATCTGTACTAGCGCCTATTTTTTTTATAACAAGAAACTTTTAAAAGAAACGCACGTTACGGCATGAGCAGATTACAGTATAGCCCAGATGCTCTTACGCCATAAAAAATTCGAACAAACACCACAGAAAATTACAAAGTATATTTGCATACTTTTCTATGCTGAGCCTCTATTCTTTGATCGCCACCACCTAGGTATGCGGCTTTCCTCTTCCTTTCTATTTCATTACGAACTGACAGAGTATGAACAATTGTACATTTCCTACCGATACTGATTTCATTGCATATGGGTCGAAATTGGGACAACAAAGATCCCGATCGAAAAACAAAGCGATACATTTTTAAATGTTTACGTAGTTTTCGTTTTCTAAATTTCTGTCTCTCTAAATTTATTCTTAATTAAAAGTACACGATATTTTTAATCGGTATTTAATGGCTTTTCCTCCTCATTGCAGCGTAGCACTACGCTTTTGGCGTCTGCTCAACAAACAGACACCTCGCTGTTGCCGAACGTGTTAAATGTTAATATTCGGCTTTAGTTGAGCGGAGAGCTGAGATGATTAAGTCCAAGTTTCGACATGATTAACGGGACACCTAATAAATTACGTTTTATCCCCAAGTTGAAGGGAGAGAGTTGAATTTGGGGTATGGGAAAAATGAATTATGGAAGGAATTAAATTTAGAATTGGTCGAAAATTGATTTGGAATGAAACTTGGAATAGCGAAGTTAGAAATTTAAAATTTAGTAAGTCGAAAAAAATACTAGATTTTCCAGTAAACGGCTAGTATTTCCAAAAGAGATAAATTTAGAAGAATTTTGAAGTCTGGTCGAGACAAAGGAAAAAAATGTGGTCGAATTGTCCGTGCCGTGCCGTACTGTGCCGTGAGGTGCATGGATTTTAATGGGAAGGGTGGCCGCCGAAGGCGGCACTGCAATCACAAACAGGATTTTTACGTCTGATGTAATGACGACCAGTGGACCGTGAAGGGGTACTGGGGGCATTTAGGGGGGATTGCCGATCAGTGCAGGCGTTCAGGGACTCGCAGCACACACACAGGTTTCGTCATTCAACGTCGACTGGAGGCCATCCACGATCAGTCCACCCCGTTGAGTGTTCGAAATAAATGAATGACACGGAAGATCATCCCAGGCCTGCTGAAATTCCTACAGGAGACCACCGGACACCGTTGAGTGGGTGCAATGCCGCGAGCGGAGTGGTGGCAGGGGGCGACGAAACACCTTCAGGTTGTTGAGTTGGGGGTGGGTGCGGGCGGGACACTTTGCTTTGAGATGTTCAGAACCGTCTCAGAGATAGCAATTGCGGGTGGTGCCCGGGTGATGGATGTTGACTAGAAACTTGTTAATGGAGATGGTCAAGGAGCACGGAATCAGAAAACTGAAACGGGAGTTTGCGAATCCGGACCCAGCAATCAGGATCGGCTTCAGGGAAAGCACGGTAGACAACGTCACCAATGGAGAGGCCAACAAAGTTTGTTAACTTTTAATGGAAAATATGACTGCACAAAATTGTCAACGTGTTTGTCTTTGATTTGTGAACACAGGACAATGATTTTTGCTTGAACAGTCTTAGTTTGAAGTTGTAGAAGTCCTCGAAGACAGAAGGTATAAGCTGAGAAAGAAAAAGGAGAACTTTCTCAATGTTGTTTATGTTTTTGTTTATCAATAAAAAGTTTTTGAATGAAAAACTTTTTAACACTCGCGTTTTTTATTTAAATAACGAAATTTTTCTTTAAATAAAAGGTTTTTAAGGATTAAAAATTATTAATTTAAAAAGAATATATCAACCACTTCTGCAATTTAATATAAACTGAAAATTTCTTGCTGCTAGGTACTATTGTATGACTTTTATACTATAGTGTTGCTAGGGGCGATTCTCCAAAAAACATTGGTGGAGGGGAGGGGAGGGGGGTCTTAGAATTCACATACCTAGTCAATCGAGTCAACAAGGGACCAGAGAAAAATCAGTAATTGTTAATATTTTATATATTAATCTTTCACTCAACTATATTGTGTATTTTTTTATTTAGTATGTAATTTGAGAGAGAGGAGGGACCTGGGCTCTTAGACTTGGGGTGGGGGGAGGCTGAGCATCAAAGTAGAGTTCTAAAAATTATTCAAGGGAGGGGAAAACACACATATAGACATGTGCCTTATTACATTTCATGCAAAATTGCAATTTATTGTCAGGGGTGGGTGACACCACAGGCTTATATAAACGCATCTGAGTGTTGCCTACTAAAGGAATATTGCAAGCTCAAATAATTTTCCATAATCTGAATATTTGTTTCTTTGTGTTGAAAACTGAATTAAAAAGCTTATTTATAAACTTGTTAATATTAAGTTCTTTTTGGATTTGAATTCATGTACGATATGCGGGTTGTCCAAATCAAAACTTTAATGTGAACCTGAAAATAGAGTGACGGCTGCGAGAAATGTAAAATCAGACCTTCATAAAAACTTAGTTAATATGAAGATGAATGAAAATTTTGCCACTGTTAAACACATAACTCATAGATCGACCAGCTCTATGGATGTAGTATGTTTGTCTTTTATGCTGTTAACTCGAAAGTTAAACTTGGTACTGTGGAACCGTATTTTCCGGGCACAGTGGTTACTTCAACTCAAAGTAACCATTTTGGAGGTAACGAGAGTATAATCGTATACTTTCGTTTAAAAAGTAGGCAGTAGGAAAATGTTTATTCTCACTAAATGTGTTTCAAGTCGTATTACTAAACATTAAAAACTGTTATGTTTAAACATTTAATTTTTCTTTAGACACTTTTTTTATTTATGTTTTTCTTACTACAGATTGTGGAATTGATTGGTAGACAAATGTCTATAAAATTTAAATTTCAAAGTGCTCATAGTATACTAAGAAGAAAAGCAAATGAAGATCGAATAATTGCTGACTTTCCACAGGTATTTTTGTCTCTACTATGTAACTAGATTCTGGAAACTAGTAATTTTTGTGATAAGCAGCTGTAATCTAATGTGATACATGAATCTGCGTAATACATGAATGGCCCCTTATGCCTGGATGACTCCCTACCTTCCACCCCGCAAATGCAAGAGAAACGATGGAAAGAAAAACAACATTCATGAATTGTATTTCTAAGGGCAAAAATACATGTGCGGCACCCTATTCCTGTACACATGAGCTGCCACTGCATAAACCAATTATTATTTATAATGTACTGCGCTATTTAATTATATTCTTAAGATTCAAAAACATTATGGATTGCGTTAACACACTTGTCTATCTTGCCATTTTTTTTTGGCTTGTGATTTAAAAATACCACAAAACGGGTGTTACTCTTTTATACTCCGTAGGTAGAGATTTGATGCCTCGGGAAATGGGAGGCTTGGATTCTTTAGAATATGTAGTTCCTAATCTTCACTGCCATTGTACCGTAAAACATAAATAATCTTTATAGTTTTAATATGGTAGCATTGTTGTATGTTTACATAATACTCACTTTCATTTCATTTATTGTTCTTTTGAACTAGCCTTTCAGATTTTCCGTTACGCCTTACGAAGAAGAAAGCTTTGCTCCAAATGTAATTCAAACGTGCAAAGAAGGGCGAAAAAATTTTACTGGGTAAGCTTTTGCATCCAATTATATTTTTCAGTGTGATTATTAATTATTTATATAATTATATTAGTTTTATGTATAATTAGTTTAATTGCATTATAAAATTTGGACCTTCCATGTCTGTCAGGAGAGCTGTATTTGCCCTTAACCTGTTAACTGGGTATGACGACATTTTTCGTCATGCCCGGAAGACTACCAAAATGCAAATGACGACATTTTTCGTCATTAAAATTAACCGTATTATGTTGAACGCATTACGTTTTATGTAGTTCTTATATATTTAATCCTAGCGTGATGGTGTGATGACATTACTTATCACTGTGAAAAAAAGTCCCCAGTGTGAAACGAGTTTCACAAAATTTTATTCCCCCGTTAACATGTTAAGAGAGTGTTCTGTCCTCACTAATGCTCTCTTCCACAAAATGTATTGTAATCTTTTGTACCTTAGAAGCAAATCAAATTATTATTAAACCTCCCATAACAATTATTAAACTGACCTTTGCAATCTTTACACCAAGGAACAAGGCACAGTGTGGTAACACATTCGCCTGGTGCGCCATCAATTCGGGTTCGACTCCCAGCAGTGCAAAGAACGCTTACTCAGAGATCTCATAAAGATCGCACTGCTCACTGTAGTCCGGGGTTTGGTTCCCTAGGCCTTAAGAGGTTCGGATTCCTCGGAAAATCATAGGTCCAGAGATTTGGATTCCTCGGAAAACTGTAGCTCCCGGGACAGCGTGATTGTTTTAGACCTTGAACAGTAAAACCACCAACAAAAGAATAAGTAATATATAATTATTAGAAATATATATACATAATAAATATGGTAGAATTTCCCACATCTCTCCAATATTTTGGTGAACTCCATAATATTAAATACCTATTCATTACATTGAAAAACTTTTCTATATATCTGGGATGTAGCAATTCAAAAATTATGGAGCTCAAATGCTGTCCAATGAGGGAGGGATTTGGGGGGGCACTAGCCCCCTTTCATACACCACTGTTATATATATGTAAATTTTTTTTACAGAATCTTCGACTTTGGTATGGACTTTTATATCATAAATTGAATGATAGTCAGGGTAACTGTTATTCCTATTTCAACCAATGTCCAAACTAGTAGTTATGAAAAAGGAGTGCACACTCTGGTGATTTTATCCACCATCTTCAGTTTACGCTCACCGTAGAATTAATTGTGCGTAAATGCACCATGGCTTGGAGGCCACATTGAGCCATTGGTCCTGTCCTTAATGACCTATAAAACAGCCCTAGAATATGAAACAAGTGAAGGAATGCAAGGGGAAAATATTCATCAAATGTTATAAATATGCACAATCGGCAACAATGTATTGCAGCAGCTGCTAATTTTAATCGTTGCTCTAGAAGACTATGCAAATTATTTGGTAACACCATAACTACATTTGATTTTATTAATTTTTTTTTAGAATTCGATCAGCGAAAGTGGTTATTGTTGGCGATTATGCGGTCGGGAAAACGTCGATGGTGAACAGGTAACCTTCGTTAATTGCTTCCCACTGCAGTTTTAATTATTTCTGGTTATAAAACATCCTGTAATTTTTATTTGCAGAAGGATTTAAATGGAAAATTTTTGCTAAAGGAAGTAATTGAAAAAAAAAAAATGGCAGCTTGAATTTACTTGCGATTTTACTAGCAAATTGAAGTATAATCAGTAAAAGCGAATATGAGTTACAGCACTGCTCTAAGAAACATACCGTCATAAGCTAAAACAATTTGTGTTGGGATTAACCTCTACTCTTTTGAAAAATATTATTACAAATTGCTTATGACAGAGAAAAAGTCTTATCTCCCCCGCCCCCACATTTTCATGAAAAACCACCCCCCCTTGTTTAAATTATGTACATGGGAATGGCACAAAATATGACCACTCTTTGCAGCTCATTGAATAATTTCTTGTGCTCTTTACTAAACTGTCAGTCAGGCAATGCTGGTATGTGTATTCTCCTTTTAAGTTCACATGTTTTCATATTAATTAAATTTAATTATAATTTCTTCTTTATGCTATGAATTATGTATAGCTTTGTCAAAGCCATGTACGAGAGTTTGAGTTTGGGGAGTAACACTTCCCCCCCCCACCTTAATCCTTCATTTGAAAAATATGATCAGCTGCAAAAAATAATTCGCTATGGATGAAAATTGTAATTTTATCTCAAAGCCAGATTTTGAAATCTGTTGTGGTCCAAAGCAGAATGTGCTTAAAGAGTATGACGCATGTCGCAGAACGAACGTCTTCACTACAGAGCTATCACGGTGTGAATAATTTTTTTCCCCTTAAAGAAATAAAAAAAGTTAGTCCGGCAAATATTTTCTGCATTTCTATTAAAAAAAGGAATTTATGTTTTATAGAATTTAAAATTTTATATAATACATAATTATGTACATGCATCTCCTGCAGAATTTTTGGTTAGCAGGAGGTTTGCTGCAGAACATTGCGAAACGTTCTGCTTTAGGGCTTGTGTATTGGTTTGTACTTCCAGGTACATCCAAAATTGTGGGGTATTTTTCACCCCATTCTGATTTTGGTGTATATTTTTTTTATTAATTTATGAGATTGAATGCATTACAGAATCTTTTGATTCAGAAAGAATTTTTATTACGTTTCAGGTTTTAGAATTTTTTTTTATAGGTATCTGTTTTATTCAACTTCATTTTCATCTTTTTTTTTAATAAAACGGTTTTCTTGAATAAAAACTAAATTTTGATTGAAATCATTGCTGACCGAGAAGATCGTCATCTCATGGTACCCAGCTTTGTTCCAATTTTTTTTATTTGTTGCCTTCATCGGAAGAAGTTTACGGTACTGTAGCATCAGTGGTAACGTCTCTGCCTGTGATGCAAAAAGTCCAGATTTCAATGACCTTGGTACAATTGGTCGCCATTCCTCTACTGACATGTGTTCTAAAGTTTGATATCCTATGCAACGGAAGTTCAAATCCCTCGGAGAAACTTGTGGTCTTAGTACTGCATAGTGTCAATTGAGTTATAAAATAGTCTGATAATAAAGTCGTCATCATGCAGTTCAAATTTCCCATTCTTTACTTCAACCCCAAATCTCTCGCTTGCTGTTGAATGAACAGCTATTATGAATTTTCACTAACACACTGCTACAAACTATGAAAGAAAGGATATTATACATGTCAGAAGCCTAACAATCAATAGACATTCAGTAAGCAAACAATATTTCAACATGGGGTGTGAAACACCTTAGCTCGTGCACCCAAACAGGTTAATCTCAAACAAGGGTATGTAAAATGGATTTAGATATTGATAAAAGATTTTGGCACAACATATAATCTTTGGTCATTTGCTAAACTTTTATATTTAATGCTGCATAATGTCACAATTTCCTCACTCAACAATGATTGTTTTTGTAGGTTTTGCCATAAAACGTTTGATCCAAACTACAAAGCCACCATTGGTGTCGATTTCGAGGTCCAGAGATTCGACGTGTTAGGTGAACCTTTCAATTTGCAAATGTATGAAACATGTTTGTAGTTCTAACTTTGTTTCTTCAGTGTGTTCTTTGATGGTTGGAGTAGAATTCCCAATATCTGGACTGAGACAAGTGCAGGTAATTGAAAATCTGGATAATTCGATGCTACAGTATGCAAGCGAGCAGTCACCTCATGTTTACCACAAGGTCTGGGAACCTTCTAGCTAAAGGATCAAAATAAGGATGATCTTCTTGTCCAGATAATCGGAATTCTACTGCATGTGCCTTTTCTTAAAGCTTTTTCAATGATAAATTGATTTTACAGCTGGGATACGACTGGACAAGAACAATTCCAAAGCCTAATGCCTGCATATTACCGAAGAGCTAATGGTAAATACCTTGTTGTAATTCACTTCTACATTATTCGCATGTTTCCTTACATGTCATTGAATTGCAGTTCTAGACCCACAGGCGTCGTATGGTAACACACTCGTCTACTATGGTATTAACCCGGGTTCGATCTCAAAGGTGCCGTAGAAGTTATGCCATTTTTCTGCCTATCGTAGTCCAGAGTTTGGATCCCTAGAAGGCAACAGATTTGGACACTTCGGGCAACTGTAGGTTCCACCGCCGTTTGACCGTTGTTGTCCTGCCGCTATAAAATACAATTATTGGCCGACAGATGCAATCTAATCTACCTTGGGATATAAGGATTCTTTACCTTATAATTTGTCTTCATACTGCTATTACTACTGCTGAAGGAAACAATTGAACAGCTTTAATCTATGGCATGGCAGTATTACTCAACAACTTACCCTGCACAGTGGACACGTGTAGTAGTAACACGTTCGCCTTGTGTGTTATTTATCTGGGTTTGATTCCAAACGATGCCAAAATAGAAAGCTTATTGAATTTTCTCTCTCTCTGTAGTTATAAAAACCATTTTGGTGCAGCATGACCTGTGCTCTCCTTGCACTATAAAACAAATGAATAACTGAAAATAAGTAAGCCTACCCTTTTAAGGGTTATTATCCTTTAAAAATAACTTTATCCAGGGTTCGAAATTAGCGAGTGCACCGTGCACCTGAAATTTTATCCGTGCACATAATTTTTTAATTTGGGTGCATGCAGTGCACCTACCTATTCAAAACTATGCCGACTTTATTACTATTACCTAAAAAATATTGCGTTTTAAGAATTTTTTTCCATTTCCATTAACTGACCCTCCCTCAGATAAGGATCTCTGATTTCACCGACAATAGTGCTTGGCACAGAGCCAGCAGTGAACTTTAACCTTTCAACCTTAGTTATCCTTTCTCTGCATCTAAAAACAGAATTTTCTCTTCTAATCATGAGGGTCTTGCAAGTCGCTGGGCTCCGCCTTCTGCGCATGTACGTGGACCTACCTAAATGTAAGTATGTCGCAGCTTAGGTAATAGTAATGCCGAAACACGCGATAAATTAGTTAGATCAACTAACTGTTGGAAAAAATGTGACATTTTTATCCTTATATTAGCAAATAGCACAGATGCAGCATTCCAAGATATCCACCAGATAATAGCGAACAGATTCAATAGTCATTAAAGAATGAAATAAACAGATGATAATTCCAGAAGAGCTCATATTTAATTTTGCTAACTGAAAATGATAAACATCACTTCAACTTGAAGTCTTATCGTATATATTCAACACGACTGTTCATACAGTCCTCATGAGCCATTCTCCGCCTTACAACACAAACTATAAACAGATTCTTACAACACAAACTATAAACAGATTCACACTTTGTGTGTGCTGCTTCATCTGTGATGTCCACACCACTGGCATTAGTAATCTGCTTGAGTTGGATTTATTTAACTTATAAACGAACACAAACATCCAGCCAGAGGAGCCTCTCCTCTGTCATTTTTGCACTTGCACGGATTTCGGTTTGTCAGCAGTCAAGCGAAAACGTAGTAATAGCAGGGAATTCTATATATGATATCGATATAAGCTATCAAGATCACTATACTTTTTAATTATTATTATTATTATATCACTGTGTTTATTTTTTCATAATTTAATTTTACGATTCACAGTCCATAAATCTCTCCATCCATTTTCCTTTTTCATTTTCCTTGCTTGATTAAACAATCCCTTTTTAAAAGGGCACTGTTGCCCCTACTTTAAAGCCCCATTGCCCCCCCCCTCATTATGCAGATGCAGACGATGATGTTTACAAAAGATCTGTAACATCTGCCTGTTGGCAAAATATAAGGAAGATGCTAAACGTAAATTTGTGGCTTGTGCTCGTGATGGTACATCAACCAATTTCAGAGAAAAGAATGGAGCTTTCCAAAAATTGAAAAGGGATGGTGGACTTCATCTTTTAGGTATTCATTGTTGTGCTCACAGATTAGAATTAGCTGTTAAAGATGTTATTGAAGAATCTTTAAATGATTTGTATGTAATTTATAAATATTTTGCAAAAAACTGGTCAGAATTACAAACTGTGGGAGAAGCACTGAACATAAAAATACTAAAGCCTATAAAAGTTGGTGGAATTCGGTGGATAGATTATCATGAGCATGCTGCTATTGTTGTTCAGAAATGTTATTGAGTTCATGTTGTTCATTTAGAATCACTTTCTCAATCAAAGTGTAAAAAATACAGTTCAAAGGCTGCAAATACCATTAAAAATATGAGATCATTGGAATTTATGCTGTTTCTGCAGGTTTTTGTTTCGTTTTGTACTTCTAAACTTACTCTCCAGTTTAAATAAAATTCTCCATGCGTTTAAAAAAATCGAAAAAATGAAAAAGCTCTCAAAACATTTGCATATTTAGATAACATTGAGGACTTGAGTATTTCAGATGAAAACATAATGTATAAAATGTAAGGTACGAATTTGTCAGAAATTAAATTACAGACAAGAAAAATCCGTTCCTTTCAATATGATGCAAGCTTCTGCATTATAAAAGCTGAAGTAATAAATGAAGCAACACATATAGTTGAATTATGCGGAAATTTCATCAGAACTAGATTTGAAAACTTTATTAATGACCCAGTTTTATCAGCTTTCAAAGTGTTTGAACTAAGCAATTGGCTGGTTGAAGACAAAACTGAGCTGATGGAGTACTGACAAGAAGAAATCAAGCTCCCATGGTTGCATTTTGGTAACATACTTAAAGAAAAGGGTTTATCGAAAACTGAAGCTTTGCTTCAATGAGAAATTCTAAAACTTCATGTTAAAGACACTTTAGAACACAAGATAAAGTGTCAAAAATACAGCGATGTGTGAAAAAACTTTACGACTAGCGATGAAAGGAATTACAAGGATATTCCA
>QLNU02000055.1:0-27192 GCA_006491805.2 Dysdera silvatica | reverse complement strand
TTGTATCTTAACCATTTGTTCAGCGGGATTTCAGAAGCTGTTCGTTTTCAAATAATAAGGTCTCTAAATAACTAGAATTATCCACAATATTAACTATATAAAACCAATATACTGATTCTGTTTTTGAGTAAATACAATAATCTCTCTGACGTTCTTCTCATGAACGACCATTTCTGTTCGACGACGATAACTTGCTGTACTGGAAAATACGTCATGGAATTCCACGAATTTCGATTAATGACTTTTTGTGTCCAATGACGTCTTTTCTTCCACTGCTCTTAAAAGTTGCTAATGGAAAAATTTAGTGTATTACAATTGAATAATTGATTCTCCATCCTGTGTTGCTATTGTTATAGAGAGAAACACAACTTGTGCCTTCCTGAAATTAAAATTTTGAAAATCTACGAAAAAAAAAAGTGAGCTTCCTAATATTCTGCGTTCTCGCCTCTGGAAGAGCGTATCACAAAGAGTAACAAATCATTCTTCCTACTGTCTCTTCTATTTTAAACTTACTTAATGGAAGAGGATTACGGTTATTTTAATTCAGTGTAGGAAGTTCAACTACCATGCACAATATGCATTCACGCCGCATGCAGGGGCGGACTGGGCCACAGGCCAGCCAGCGGCCATTCACAAATGTTAATATCAACCATTTTAAATCTGACTGCACGTTTCATATTGAATAACTGATCGTCTAATGTTTCAGTTACATCTCTTAAAGCCTGATTAAATTTAAACCCTCTTTGCCTTCATTGTAAACACCTGCGCCTTACCCTTTTATATAAATGCCTTCATAATCATTATAATTGTAATTTCTCACAATATCTATTATATATATATATATTACTTCTTTTCGTATTGATCATTCTCTGAAATTACAATTACTTACCTCTCATAGTAACGCTAATATATTTAGTCCTTTTTGCTCGAAGCAAAGGATTAACAACAATTGGAACAAGCTTAATTCAGGATGTGTTTCCACAATCAATATCAACGCATTTGTTCAAAACATCGGACAATATGTAACATCCTAACTGTACCCCTACTTGAGCCCATAAAAAGGCCAAATAATATTGTATAAATATAGAAAACGTCATCGCCCCAATCGATTGTCGAGATAGGAACCCTCCGTTAAAAAATTATTAGTCATATTAATTCCCCACGAAAAATGCCAAAAAACAAGCCTGGAGGACTTATATGATGGCCAGTTCGGAAATTGCGTTAGCCCTGCGGAGAATAATAATATAATATAAAGCTCAAATACGAAGAAAGGGTGAATTGTTCCTGTCCTGATGACTGAACGGTTCAAGCTCCCTGGTTTCAACGGAGGGTCCCTAGTTCCACTATGATTTAGGACGATGATTCTTTTTCCGTCTCCATATAAAGCTCGATAAAACTTAAAAATCATCCCGATCGCCAAGCTCCTTTGGTCGCCAAAACTCATGCTGTACTCTTCAAATTGAGTCCGAGAATTCTAAGCATCGCGCCTGAGCGTGAATCGCAGCGTACTCAAATCCTGGCTTGTGTTTTGTAACGTTGCCAAAATAAACTCTGGGCGTTGTGCATGTTTTTGTCAAGAGTATTTTTTGCGGATCAGTATTTTTCCTGAATCAATGAAGACCTAGTAGAGGGTGACCCCCACACACCCCCGCCACCAAAAAAATAAAAAAAATCTGTAAAACACGGAGCCGCAATTCTCTACCCAGAAGAGAAAATCCTACCTCTTGTGGCAGCGATCGTTATAATGCTGATAGTGGAAGTAATGACATTTACCCCAAATGGAAAGAAGAATGGTTTGATTCTGACTTCAATCTCATAAGAGATCTCATAAGAAGATCGCACCGTTCACCGTAATCCGGGGTTTGGTCTCAGGCCTTAAAACGGTCCGGATTCTCTTGAACTGGGGAGTCCTGGCAGAAAGGGACCTACTCTGTAGGACTTTGAGCCCACAAATAAAATAAATATAAAACAGAAAAAAAAATTACATATCAAACATCTTTTCTCATGAGCATTGTTTATATCTTTAATGATCCACATTTCTGCTTTTCAGGAGGCCCTAGCAGTAATATACTTCAGGAAGTTATAGGCTTACCTGTTGTATCCATCGACAAATGCAACTCACAATATGCAAATGTATCACAACGCACTTTCCCGAGAGGAATAGGTGACGATTTCATATGCGCGGGGTTGGCTGAAGGAGGTAAAGATGCTTGTCAGGTAAAGTGAATCTAATTTTCATTTTTGCTGTGGTTGCTAAGCGAAAGTTTTAAATACAATAGATATAAAAAAAACAGGCATTCACGTACAATTATGTCTTCGTAATTTTATAATATCTATTTGAAAATTTTTAACAAAAAATAATGGGATTTCTCAAAAGTGTAATGTGTTCTTCAATTGCTTTTTCCGGTTCGGAGCTAGTATACAGGGTGATTCAAATGAAAGAGGAGGTGTTTAAACCTGTCTGTGAGGGAAAACTACTGAGGAAATTGTAACCAAATTTCCTGAGCATACTTTCATGAGTACACAGTTTCGATTGCTGAAGGAAAAATAATTCATATTTCAACATGTAGGGGAGAAAATGATGCTAGGATCCACATTGCATCATTGAATGTACATAATAGCTATCATCAAGATAAGAGTTCATGCGTGATAACTGTATGGTGATAACATGTGTAAATTAAATTAATAACACATATTGAAAACAAACAATAGTTATCGTGCAAGATGTTATTTCAATAACATGAAATTAATAACAAATATCATTACAAAAGAGATGTGCGCAATAACTTTACTGCGAACATCTGGCATCACATGTTGAAAAATGCTGTCTTTTAAGACTGCTAAATTCGAAATTTCTTGCATAAACGCGGTTCCTTAAATGGCCTTAAATACGGAAACCATAGGGGGTTAAATCCGGTGACCGAACCAGCCAAGACGTTGGAAATGATCTGTTGATCCCTCTGTCTAGTCGATAGAGAACATGTGGAGCCGTGTCTATGCTGATGATATGATTCGACGTATGATTGTAATAAGGTTATTGCACATATCTGTTTTGTATCGATATTTGTTATCAATTTGATCTCATGTTACTGAAATAAACTCCTGTATGGCAACTGTTGTTTGTTGTCGATATGTGTTATTAACTTAATTTCTACACGTTATTTACACATTAACATTAATCGTGACAATAGTCATTAGTCTTAAAAATGGAATGAAAACTTACTAGCAGAGCCGTCAAGTGTGATTTCAAAGCCCCCATAAATGGAATGTGGAAATTGAAATGACACTAATTTCAAGAAATTTTATTTCTTTCATACACAAATACAATATATACTGTTCGTCCACGAAAACAAGCTTGATGGAACAATTAGAAATTATGGGAGAAACGGACTATCCCATTAAAACTGAGGACTCCAATTTTAGAACTTTATTTTGGCGCCGACAAACGTTCACTAAAAACGAGTTCTGAGTGTTGGAGTCCTCCTCTACTGTAATGAACTAGCCCGTTTGTGATCTCACCTCCCGTTATTTCTAACTGTTCCATCGGACTTCATTTCGTGAACCAACAATACCTCGCACCCTAAATTCGAGCCTGCGTAGCGCTCATGTATTCATAGCACGTCAAGAAATCGCGGCTGATTCGTTGTTTACGGTTCATTTTTTTATCGCTTTACTCTTCATGTCGTGCAATTTTTTCAGCAAAGCTTTGCTTCACGAATTATATAAAAATTTGTCATTTATCGTCTCAATGGGTTTAATTATTTGTGTATTTAAAAACTGATCTGAATGCATTGTATACAAATTTACCATTTGTCGTTTTGAAATGGCGACCCTCCAGATCAAGTGCTTGTGCACAACCTGCACACTCACACGCTGTGGCCCTGCATACTAATCGGATTGTAATCCGATTGTTTCCACCCTCTTTACTATCCGTCTCTTTTCCATCAATTAAGTATTATTTATTTATTTATTTATTTATTTATTTTGGCAGGGAGATTCTGGTGGGCCTCTGCTGTATCAACATGCCGAAGACACATGGAGTGCTGTAGGAATCGTATCTTTCGGATACGGGTGCGCCGAAGTTGGGTTCCCGGGTGTGTACACTAGGGTTTCAGCCTACATTGATTGGATAGAAGACTTTGTCCTTCCTAAAAAAAGCGAGAGACACGAAGAACTTCTTCCGGACAGAAGAGATAACTAGGATCCTGATAATTCTGAGGAAGCACCAAATAGTCGCCAAAGACCACCAAATAACAGCCAAAGGCCACCAAATAACCACCAAAGGCCACGTTGGCGACCTATAGAGAAAGTGAGATTTCCTGGTTAGAAACAAGAGACGATCAGAGAGAACATTGTTTGAGCTTTTCATCAGTCATAACTTTGCTGTAATTTCACTAACAATATATGAAACCTCTGCAGTCCTCATTAGTGCAGGAATATTCAATTTTCGCGATTGATTTCATCGATAAAAGCACCACGCAATAATCGAAACTTGTATAATTGAAATGTATGGATATGTGGAAAAAAGGTTACTACAAAAGCTTCCGAAGTGAAACGTGTATAAAAACGGAAACGATAATAAAAGAAAACCTTTTTTTTAAAGTATTGTCTGCCTGTTTGGTTTTTTTTATGGCGCAAGAGCATCTGGGCTATACTGCGCCAAACATGGCAAATTTTTAAGCATTGATGATGCAAAAAGTGCAACCCAATACCACACAAAGAGTAACAAATGCTATTATAAATGATTTTATTGTTATGAAAAAAGAATTAAAAAAATGTTTAACTTCCTCGTGCATCAATGTGTAACAAAGAACTATATTCTTTATTTCTTCACAGAACGTTCGAGTTTATGGCCACCATAACGAGTGGTGCAGTAAAGAGGGGTTTTATGGAGTCTAAGTCCCCACTGGATATCAAAGATCTTTAAATCTAATTACGCCCCCCATAATTTTTTAATTGCTACGCCGTTGTTCATAACTGTCTGCTCAAAAGGCTCATCAACGCCAGACGTTTCTTTTAGTTTTGGAACAGGGTGTATTTCTTCGTTATCATTTCAACTTCTTTAAAATATTTTATGACTAGGCGCTTAAAATTAAATTTTCATCATTAAATGCCTTATTATGAAACCGCAAAAATTCTTTAAAACTTCCATTAAACGATAATTTTTTATAATTAAATTGAAATTATTAAATTTCAATATTAGTCTTAATCTGACAGAAAGGACACACATTTGTATATCGTGCAGAAAAAACATGTTTAAATCCTAATGGATCCTTACGGTTTTAATGTGATCCGTAGTTATGAAGTTTGATTCTTTTAAGCAATAGATATTTCGATTTCTCGTAAACGACTATAGGTTTCGGCGCAACATAACTTTATCTGCTCTTACGCCATAAAAGAAAAAAAATCTCTTTCAAAAAGTCTCATTCAAAAATAGCATTATCTTAAAAATTTTGTAAAATTCTCTAAATTTTAAAAGATCGAAAGATTTTACAGTAAATTTTTAAAGATCGAAAGATTTTACAGTAAATTTTTGTATCAAACAACACTGCACTAATGGAATCAAAACTTCAATAATCGGTCGAAGCATTCCTATACTATGTAAGGCTATAAAAGAAAACTTTTGAAATAGTGCAACAACTCCTGAAGCAATGTAGTTCGTGTATCTTTCATTGGAAAGGTTAAAGTGCTCTGGCGGAATATGAAGGCGGTAACTAGACCAAGAATACCACGTCAACCGGCATCCTGGAGACTCTACAAAGCAATCAAGATCCTTAACGAACATACCCTGCCAGTATACCTAGAGAACCACAACTTATACTTTAAAAATAATGATAGTCTCCTTTGAAAATTTTTTTCGGATCCCGGATTTAGCGAGCAATTTAAATGAAATACAATAGGGAATTTAAGTTTTTGTAAAAATTCCGTCGTTATATGCGGTTGGTCGTTTTAAGCGGCGCTCGTTATAATATTTGTAACGCTGCATCTTTATGGATTTGAGAGGGGAAATTTTCTAAATCCCCTCGTGCATCCGCCACTGCTACAAATGTTATTTCCTTAGAAAAAGGAGATTTGCCATTTAAAAAAAACAAACCAATAACGCACCACTGATTTTTTTTTTTTTTCATGTAATTTAAAATAGCTGAAAATTAATGTATTTGAAATGACTAATTTTTTATTTTGAATTTTATTTATTTTGAATTTTTTATACTGAACCTCTAAATAACAGCCGCTTCCGAAGGACGATCGCGTTTGCACAGTCCTGCGGATGACCGTTATTGGGAGGTTTTAGTGTACAAAAAAATTACATATATAATTATATTAATAAATTACTTTTTTCTTTTTCTTTTAAATAAATTAAATGCACTTTATATTTCCAAAGGGGACTCATTATTTTTAAAGTATAATTTTTTATTCATATGGATGGGAATGTATTTTCTTCGAGATGTTTAAATTCACCGCTGAGAATGTTGATGTTCATTCTTTAATTATTAAATTATGAAATTCCACATTAATTGCTTAATATCTATAATTTTGTATAGAGTACTATTAAGTACCGTTTAAGTACTATTTAAGTCCGTTTAAGATCTCTCGTCCCCACACTCTCCAAAACGTTGGCACGTCCCTGTTAATATATATAATATATATATTAAATTATATTTATGTAACATACTAATTTATAAATGCTATATTATCAATGTTATAAGTAAAAATATTCATTGATTTTTCATTATCCTAAGAAGCCATTCTCTTTTTAATATAAAATTGAGTTTATAAAAATAAATACTAAACGCAACACAAGGTATAACACTAAGCAACGAGTGATTTAGGCTTAGTTGTAGCGGAAACACTGGCCACAGTGGCGAAAATGTTGTAACAAGAAATATCATTAAATCTCGTTGGCAATACTTGTGTGGATTAAAACTTCCAAGTCCAAGGGCATGTGCAGTTCACGCGGTCATCTGTGTAAAGAGACGCTAGTACCCCGCCTTCCATTGGTGCGGGCTGGACTCTGTATTTATAAAGCAAATTAATATTTGCTGCACGGATGGAAAGGCGGAAGGGGAGGGCTAATTCACCAACCCGTCTAGCCAGCGTGGTGAAATGATGGCTAATTCCTCCAATATGCTAATACACCAAAAACCATGGCCCCTAGTCTCCAGGTGCTGGAGTGCTCCTGATCAAGGCAGCGGTCAGCGTGGCATGAAAGCAGGGGGTGCTAAGAATCACTGGAATGGCCCAGGCTGCCGTTTGTTATTGACCTTGGCAACGTATAATGGACGATCCCTTGCTTCTGAAGCAAAACTTCAAGAATTGGAAGAAGAACTTGACAAGATCAAATGGGACATTGTAGGACTCAGTGAAGTTAGAAGAAAAGGTGAAGAGTTGGTGGAACTTAAAAGTGGACATTTGTTTTATTATAGAGGAACGGAAACTGGAAGAACAAGTGGTGTTGGCTTCTTAATCAACAAAAGAATTAAAGACTACCTTCTTGAAGTTGAAGAAAAAAATTCTGAGATGTCAACTTCTTCAATTAGTCCTTCCAGTGCAGAAAAGCGATTTTTTAATTCCAACTTGAATGCCTCAGTATTTTCTTTTAATTTCTTTAAATCCACCCTCTTACATACTTGTTTCCTAATGAGCTTCTGCCTTTCTAATTTAGTATTTAAGTGCATTTTACATCTCACGCATAGGCGGATTTAGGGGAGGGGCCCGGGCCCCCTTCCTCTGGTCAATTGTAATTTTATATCATGCTCCCCACTTTTACCATTTATCAATTGAATTTTCAAAAAAACAATAATAACGTAAATAAATAAATAAAAATATTTGCTTATTCAAAAATAAATAAAAAGTTTTTTCCAGGTAAATTTGAGTGATTGTTAGAAAATTGATGAATTCAATCCGTTCAAAAAAGATTTAGCTTCCGGTGGGCGGGTAGATTTTGAGAAAGCAGGGAAACAGAAAAATAAGGAGATTTATTTCTTAAGCTATACAGTATTCAACATAGAAACGAGGCCACCTTATGGAAATTGGAGGGGGTGACCCCCCAGTTCGTAGAAACTTTCCTTTTGGTGATGTTCCTCCCACTAGCGGGGGGGGGGAGAGACATCTTCAAAAGAAACCTTTCCACTAAGGAGCCGCTAATGAGGGGAAACATTTTGTCTCTGTAACTTTTTTTACATCATCACTTTTTCAAATTGTGACAAAATTTTCTTAAATCTATCGCTATTTCACTGAGAGAACTGCAGATCTACCCTTTTGCAGTCGGCCTGCGTCGTCTACGTCACACCCCCAAACTTGTTCCGCGCCATAGCCTGTATTTCTAGTCAGTTTTGCCACCAAATCCGTTTCTACCTTTTTTGCGAAAGCGCCCGTCAGGTTTTTACCAGATGCGTAAGGTTAATGAACGAACAAGCTAGAAAATTTCACTTTCATGTGTCCTTTTGAGGTTTAGTTGAAGTCGTATTTGAACAAACGATCCTCTGGAGCAAGTTACATCCGTGTTGGAGAGGGAAAGTGCATTATTTACACACCTTGGAATCCTCCTACACGTTATTGGAATACACTGTGCCCCATCTCTGGTAAATACTTACATACCAACATAATGAAAGCGATATTGTATATAGGTAAGTTTTCATTTTCCTACTGACTTTTTAGATCTTTGTAGGATTATCAACAGGGGATATTTTAGCCGTGGTTTTTATCTGTTTACAGATCTTGAATTAGGAAGCAAATGTCGAGTTATAGTTAAAGATAGACAAAATATCCCTTGATATGCACTTTTTCAAATAAAAAAAATCCATTGTGCACTTAGAAGCATATGTCTATCGTGGTTACAAGGTTTTTATTTTACAAAGATCGTTAATAACTGTTGAACAGTGTGCGACGGTCATTCGGAACTTACCGACACGTGTAAGATATTATTACCCTTCACAGGGATCTGCACGTCTCTGAAAATGTGCTGAAGCAAAGAGAGGAAATTTTGAGCATTTCTTCTCATTTTTTGTTCTAAACGTCACACCTAGTAGTCTAATAAATATTATTTATAAATGTACGATATAAATTTTTAATTATTAACCGCTCAACGCTGCGGAAATATGTAAAATAGTCTATGAGCTTTATCGCCCACTGTATTTTTTTTTTTTTAAAGCATAAAAATTATAGTTTTTGAATTGCATAGGATTAGGTTATTTAATTCACAGTTTTGAAAAATATGACGTATACTATTTTTTATTTTAAGGGCAGTTTTTCGATTTTCAAGGGCAATTTTCTCGCTTTAAATGTATGTTTAAGAAATTTCTGCATTGTCTTGACAAGTGGCATGGGAAAGAAAGAGACTCAGGTGACTTAAGGGCCCACCATTGTATGACAAATTACATTGTTCTTCTTAATCTTGAATCACTGGCTCATTTTTTTTCCTAAGCCTAAGAAATTCCTATAAATTTTAATTGCTGCTCGTCCGTGTTTTATCTGTAGCTATGCTCGTGACTGAAATACTCAAATTTAACATTTAATGTTTATCACAGGAATTATTTATCTACATCTACATAGTGGCCATTCAGTCAGTTTTCCAATTCAGAAGCCAAAATCTTGTAAAGAAAGTTCTCAAGTGTGCGTTGAAGCTGGTGCCTGCAAAAACAATGAATGGACATCGGCGTCAAGAAGAAATCCCATTATCTGCGGATGGAAGGGCCCAATGCCTTTGGTATGCTGTGTATCAAATGAAAGTACCAGAACTCCCGAAGTAACAGAAAAGGTCGGCAACTTTAGCCGCATTAGTCAACCAGGTAATTTATTTTGCATTGCCAGACTGGATATTCATTGTAAGTGTACTAAACCTCCACCTTTTATCCAAATTTCCATACTATGATGTATCTCTGGTCATTGAGATATTGATGCTTTAAGATTGTGGAGAACAAAAAGTCAAACTGGATTTGATTTTTTTACTCAACGAATCCATTTTTTTTTTTTTGGTCCTGTCCCTAACTGCAGTCGCCCAATTTGGGTCGCTTCTACGGAGCCCTCTCCCACTTGAATGAATCCAGCATATATACAATGATAAAGTAATATTTCTCTTTTTTTTGTTTATGATTCTTAATACATGGATACACACTAGTTGGTAGTTGGCGATTTTTTGTTTTGTTTTTTTCGTTTGGATACTAAAAAATTGACCACAAATTGAAGTAATGAAAATTTGTTTTACCTTGTCGACTCCTGGTTCTTATATTTATTTCATTATTTTGTTTCAAGACCAGTATTTCATGAAGCAAAGCAAAAGCGTGGGAAATGGGGCTGCCTAGGGCGGTTTAAACTCCCAATTTATATCAATCATTATTTTCTCATAAGCTGCATCACAAAATCTTCTTCATATGCGCTTGATGCCTACCCCCCGTAGCCACATGAGACCCCGACCCGAGTTTTGGATTGATACTGAAAGCTAAACATGATTTAGATAGAGGTGGTTATCTATGTCGGCTGGAAAAAAAATATATAATTTATAGGTTAAAAGAATATTCTTCCACAAATCAAAGCGCCCGATTCAACAACTTAAGTTAAATCAGCAAAAGGCCAGGCTTAGTCTTGGCAGACGAATCATAAAAGAAGACAATCGAACAAACAACCTCCCATCCTTCTTTCCTCAAAATTAGTATGAAAAGGCCACACCGTGCGTTTAACCTCAATAGCTAAATAGTTATAACGTTTTGACAGTAATAAAATAACTACACATTCGAATCTGAACACATGCACAAGAAAGATGGTCCCTATTTTTTCCTAGTTCTTGTGAACTAAGGTATAATAAAATGCTTCGACTCGAGGAAGGAATCAATTTGGGTATACTTACCACTTCCATCTTTGGTAGACAAACTCTACAGTTCTACAAATATGGATAGTCTAATGATACACACACACACAAACACACACACACTGGGATAATATACATCGATATAATCTGCCTAAGGGTATAATAAAAATAAATTTCAAACTTCTCCTACGTTAGCAAAGAATCGCCTTAAAGCCAATTTCAATGATTTGTTGCCAATAGGCCTCAAAAAATAATAATGTACCTATTAAATCTGTAATTTATAAAAAAAAATCGCCACATAGAATAAATCATAAAGAAAGGAGAAAAAAGGCATATTTGATAAAAATTTACTTTTAAAGAACTGCTGATCTGCTTAAAGCAGTATTGGTGTAGTGTTAATTATACACCCTTAGGTTGATATTAATTATACTGTCATGTCTTAATCTAATTTATTTCTTTATTTGTTTTTGAGGTTGCGGAGTACGGCGTACTTCTTGGGGTTCTTCTCAGCACATAGCCAAACGTGGTATAATATATCCTCTTGACGAAGAAGTCACATTGCCAAGTGGAATACAACCTAGAAATACAAGAACTGTGGTAGAAAGGTCCCTGGACTTACAGGCTCCGCCATTAACTTCTGTTTCTAAAAATCCAAGTTCTGGATTTTTTGAAATAACGGCCGTAGGAGGAGAAAACGTTTCTGTGCCTTGGCCGTGGATGGTAATAAGAATAAATTTATTTAATCTAATTCCAATTTTAGCGATACATATTCTGTTATATGATGATCTTGGTGTTATGTAGATATTCTTGATTTTGAGGTTACAGATGTTAACTATTGATTAAATTAGAAATGGGGGAGAGAAGAAAGCTACAGCTTGTTGCATGGCTCTACTCCAATTGGTGACGTATTAATATATAGATAATTAATAAACCAATATAATATAATATTATAAATACACAATACTATTATTAATATAGATAATTAATAAACCAATATAATATTATAAATATACAATAATATAATTAATATAGCTAATTAATAAACCAATATCATATTATAAATATACAATAATATAATTAATATAGATAATTAATAAACCAGTATCATATTATAAATATACAGTAATGTAATTAATATAGATAATTAATAAACCAATATATGTTGTACCTGTTTTTAAAATTATGGTTCATTTTTTAATTCAGATTAGTTAAAACTTTTAAAGTTAACTATGGTAATTCTATTATATATATGTGTAATTGATTATTAGCTATAGATATTGAACCCTCTATTATTTTTGGTTTTTCTGCCTGTCCACAATATAAAGGGTAGGGTAAGAGTCCTCCATAATTACTTTGTATTGTAATCATTTGCATTGAAAGGGTTTCAAATTTTTGAAACCATTTCAATTTTTTGAATTGAATTTCATAAAATTTAGCCCCTGGCGGCCAAATTGGGAACTCATGGCGTATATTTAATGGTGGCCGAAATTTTTTAAATTTAGTTAGGGTGAGTGGATAGCCATTCTCACGACGGATTCCTGATTTTGAGACGATCTACGCATGCGTGATAGAATTTCGCTCCTATAGGAGCTAGAGTTCTGATTTTAATTTTAGTCGATTCTTCTCAGTAAGTTACATATAGATACAAAATTTTAAACCAATCGGACGATTCCTTTATTATATAAATATGGGATAGAAGGCAAATAAGCCCTAGCGGCGAAATCTGAAACTTTGTATTGAAATCATTTCAAAATTTTGAAACCGTTTGAATTTTCAGCGGTTTTCAATATTTATTGGATTGCAGTGTTGGAATTGGGAAAATAGACTACAACTCCTCAAATTTAACTCTCAAAATTTTGGCGAATTGGAATTTGGAAATTTTAAGAGTCGGAAATTGGTGATTTAGAATTTGGAAGTAAACCACAGCTCGCCAAGTTTCAACTCGACAAGTTCGAACTCATCACCGGTGAATTCTCAACTCGGTAAACTTCCGGCGAATTGGATTTTGGAGCTTTTGCAAGTTGGAAATTTACGATTTCGAGTTGGAAAGTAAATTACAGTTGCCAACTTCAAACTCATCGAATTTCAACTTGCCAATTTCGATTTTTCAATTCGCTAAATCTTTGGCGAGTTAGAAATTGTCAAGTTGGAAGTTAAAAGTAAACTATAACTCGCCAATTTCCAACTCGTCAAATTCCAATTTGCCAACTTTAAATTTTCAACTCGCCAAAATTTATTGAAAAAAGCAAAACAATCACAGATTAATTGTTACTTGAATTCCACTAATTTGCAAAATATCGACCTTAATTGATGTTCTTTCACTTGCTTGCGTTTTACAGAAAAAGGATAGCAAAGTTCATGCTGCGCCACGACATACGGTTTTCGAAGGAATCCAAACCTTTTAAGACTTAAGGGGAGACCAACCCTCAGACTACAGTGGGCAGTTAATCGGAAAGCATTTCTTTTCTTCACCATTGAGAGTCAAACCCGGGTTCATGGCGCGGTAGTTGAATGCGTTACCCCTGCGGGGCCGATATTTTTAGGCAAAATAATGCTGTTGATTCCTAATTTAATTTTCATTACATATTTTATTGATGTTTCATTAAAATTCTTTGTGTTTTTTATTGAAATTGATTGCGTTTTCTCATCGAAACGCATTGAGTTTTTCCTCCCAATATAGTGCACTTATTTTCATTAAAATGCATCCATTTTTTCATTGAATTCTATTCAATTCAATTCGATTTCCACAATAATGAATTTAAATATACGCAAAGATAAAATTGGCGCAGGAAGTGTCTTGACCCCCCCAGTATTCAGCAAAATTCAAATATTGAACAAAATACAAATATCTCCTTAATACCGAATCACTAAACTTTTTTTACAGTAATTTAAGTTCCCCCTTTTGAACTGCTACATCCCTGGATTAGCATGTAGCACCATCGTGATTCTTCACACTGAAATAATCTTAATTTAAGCAATGTGTATTCAATATTTCAAGTTGTTTGGCACTGGTGTATGCAGGGGTGGGGTGTTGATGGGGTTGTAAACCCCCCATTGCGATAAAATTTTGCATGTATAACATATGAATATATTGAGTTTTATCTCTGAACCCTCCCCCCCTTATGAACTCTCTGCGTATTCCTATGTGGTGGGGAATGGGGTCGTAATCACTGATCGGTTTTAAAATTTTTCATCTGTGATATCCTTTTCATTTATAATATTTATCAATCAATTATTCAAATGGTCGATTTTCCTTGCGTGCAGGTGGCTATATTTGCTGGAATACGTAAACCTCAACTCTGTGGCGGCGTTCTTATCGACGAAAAGCATGTACTTACAGCAGCGCATTGCTTCGCTGGCCGAAGGTAAGAAATTTAAAAGGTAGCGCCGTTAAAATAAATCCAAAGGGATTATTATTATAAAAACAATCCAAAGAGAGATTATAAAAACAATCCAAAGAGATTATTTGAACAGCTGTTAACAATTCAAGATCAAAGAGAGCTACTAAATTTTAGAACATTATCCAAATTATCTTGTGTGCAGTCTAACAGATCTGTAATCAACAAAATTTGTAAACTTAGTTGCAAAGAGAACTATCATCAGTCTCGTTCATAACATCCATAATTCACATCAGACTTAGATGAAACAACAGTAATGTCATCAGTCTGTCAGAACGACCATAATTCTCATCAGTCTTAGGTAGAATGACCTTACCTGTTGCTAGTTGCCGCCAAAACTGTCATCAAATTTTTGATCATTCACTGCAGTTCCGGAACTAAAATTTTACGGAGATACTATCCTGTGTACTTATAACAAAATAATAATTTATAACGTTCTTATAACTTTATAATTTGCATTTTTTTTTCATTTAGAGAGTGTAAGTCCTTAAACTAATTTCATATCCCCATTTAGAAAGAAGAGTTTGTCCAAAAACAATAATAAACAATCGTAATTGTGTGAAATGTTTCTACGTTCGGTGGAACCTGAACCCAAAAGCTAAATAGTCAGTGAAAAATCTTATTTGACTGGTCTAGCTGAAAGAACTCTAATGATTGGGAGTTATTGATTAGTGGAGATTGAGATACGTAGGGGAGGGATCGTGATTGAACCCCCAATTCCTCCACTACATGTACGCATGGGGAGAAAGTGGGCCCCCAAATCAGGTCTGCGGCCAGGGCCCCAGAAAAGATTAGCCGGGCACTAATTATGACTACAATTTTGGCATCTCAAGATATAATTAAACATATACATTTACAAGGTTCTCCGTCTTTCTGCACAAATAGGAATAAAAGGAAAATTTAAATGTAGCCTTGTGGGGAAATCCTTTCACGGAAGGGATAATATTAAAATGCCAAAAATTACTGTCTGAAAATCCCCCAATTCTACGCACCTACATGCACTAACTCTAAACAGAACTAAAATATATAATTGTATATGCACATATGCATGTAATCCGTGCTCTAGGTATTACCAAATTGTGTTCGCAAATGCTTACCAATAATAAATCAGGCGGAACAATATGTTTCGTAGCGATTCTTCCTCTGTAAATATAATTATTAACAGATAAATATAGTGATGGTTACTTTGTAAGGTTGTTGTGATTATATCGACTTAATATTTAAACAGGAATTCTTCATGCAATTAAAAAAACAATCATTCACTTTTTCCCCATATTTCTTTATAAGCCATTATATAATATTCCCGTTTATACTAATCATACATTGTTATATTGGTATCAGCCTAGATCCGAAAGAATATAAAGTCTTGGTCGGACAAATCAGTCTAAACGAAGGCAAGGAAAGGATACAAGTCGAAGCACTCAAGAGTCACGAAGATTACAACCCTCGTTATTATTACAACGATATAGCAATTCTTCGTCTAGCTGAAAAAGTAAATAATCCAGTTCCTATCTGCATACCCGCTGAAGATAACTTGAGACCAGGCGACAACTGTGCAGTTCTCGGCTGGGGTGACCTATCGTTTGGTAAGCACTTCATTTCTCACTACTATTCGTTTGTCTGTGCAAACTCTTCTCTGACGACCATGGGCGCCAATATTGAGGACAAAGGGGGAGGGCTTGAGCCCCCCCTAGCCATTAAAAAATTTGATTTGCTACGCACTTACTTTCAAAACGTTTACAGTCACATTTTAAAATAAGGTACTTTTTAGGGAGTGTTTAAGTACAGTATCACGTAAGAACCTTATGGAGGTTGCTGTTGGTCGTATTTTCCAACGTTAGCCAATGTTAATTTTTACTTACCGAGGGAGGGGGGGGGTGAAATGGCCAAAGTATTGCTTACCCAATACATGAATCTCCCTTACTAATTGTCAAGCAGTATCAATTATTTTTGCAGCATTTTAGTATCTTGTACATTCATTAAAATATTTGACAGCCTTGAAAAGGAGGTAATAATTTTTCTCAGCACCCCTATCTAGAAATACTCACATGGGCTCCCATGCTGACGATTGATTACACATCCCCAATTCTTTGTATCTTAACCATTTGTTCAGCGGGATTTCAGAAGCTGTTCGTTTTCAAATAATAAGGTCTCTAAATAACTAGAATTATCCACAATATTAACTATATTAAACCAATATACTGATTCTGTTTTTGAGTAAATACAATAATCTCTCTGACGTTCTTCTCATCAACGACTATTTCTGTTCGACGACGATAACTTGCTGTCCTGGAAAATACGTCATGGAATTCCACGAATTTCGATTAATGACTTTTTGTGTCCAATGACGTCTTTTCTTCCACTGCTCTTAAAAGTTGCTAATGGAAAAATTTAGTGTATTACAAGTGAATAATTGATTCTCCATCCTGTGTTGCTATTGTTATAGAGAGAAACACAACTTGTGCCTTCCTGAAATTAAAATTTTGAAAATCTACGAAAAAAAAAAGTGAGCTTCCTAATATTCTGCGTTCTCGCCTCTGGAAGAGCGTATCACAAAGAGTAACAAATCATTCTTCCTACTGTCTCTTCTATTTTAAACTTACTTAATGGAAGAGGATTACGGTTATTTTAATTCAGTGTAGGAAGTTCAACTACCATTCACAATATGCATTCACGCCGCATGCAGGGGCGGACTGGGCCGCAGGCCAGCCAGCGGCCATTCACCAATGTTAATATCAACCATTTTAAATCTGACTGCACGTTTCATATTGAATAACTGATCGTCTAATGTTTCAGTTACATCTCTTAAAGCCTGATTAAATTTAAACCCTCTTTGCCTTCATTGTAAACACCTGCGCCTTACCCTTTTATATAAATGCCTTCATAATCATTATAATTGTAATTTCTCACAATATCTATTATATATATATATATTACTTCTTTTCGTATTGATCATTCTCTGAAATTACAATTACTTACCTCTCATAGTAACGCTAATATATTTAGTCCTTTTTGCTCGAAGCAAAGGATTAACAACAATTGGAACAAGCTTAATTCAGGATGTGTTTCCACAATCAATATCAACGCATTTGTTCAAAACATCGGACAATATGTAACATCCTAACTGTACCCCTACTTGAGCCCATAAAAAGGAAAAGTAATATTGTATAAATAAAGAAAACGTCATCGCCCCAATCGAGGGTCGAACTAGGCGCCCTCCGTTAAAAAATTATTAGTCATATTAATTCCCCACGAAAAATTCCAAAAAACAAGCCTGGAGGACTTATATGATGGCCAGTTCGGAAATTGCGTTAGCCCTACGGAGAATAATAATATAATATAAAAGCTCAAATACGAAGAAAGGGTGAATTGTTCCTGTCCTGATGACTGAACGGTTCAAGCTCCCTGGTTTCAACGGAGGGTCCCTAGTTCCACTATGATTTAGGACGATGATTCTTTTTCCGTCTCCATATAAAGCTCGATAAAACTTAAAAATCATCCCGATCGCCAAGCTCCTTTGGTCGCCAAAACTCATGCTGTACTCTTCAAATTGAGTCCGAGAATTCTAAGCATCGCGCCTGAGCGTGAATCGCAGCGTACTCAAATCCTGGCTTGTGTTTTGAAACGTTGCCAAAATAAACTCTGGGCGTTGTGCATGTTTTTGTCAAGAGTATTTTTTGCGGATCAGTATTTTTCCTGAATCAATGAAGACTTAGTAGAGGGTGACCCCCACACACCCCCGCCACCAAAAAAATAAAAAAAATCTGTAAAACACGGAGCCGCACTCTCCTGCAATTCGAAAGCTCGCAATAGTAAAAAAACTCACCTCTGTACATGCAGCGATCGTTAACGTCGATAAAAGGAAAGCAGGACATATTTACCCAACGGAAAAAACCCCAACGGTCTTATTCCGACTTCAATCTCATAAGAGATCTCATAAAGATCGCACTGCTCACTGTAGTCCGGGGTTTGGTTCCCTAGGCCTTAAGAGGTTCGGATTCCTCGGAAAACAGTAGGTCCCGGCGCAGCATGACCACTGTAGTCTTTGAGCCGTAAAACCAAAAAACAAACAAATATACAAAACACAGAAAAAAAAATTACATATCAAACATCTTTTCTCATGAGCATTGTTTATATCTTTAATGATCCACATTTCTGCTTTTCAGGAGGCCCTAGCAGTAATATACTTCAGGAAGTTATAGGCTTACCTGTTGTATCCATCGACAAATGCAACTCACAATATGCAAATGTATCACAACGCACTTTCCCGAGAGGAATAGGTGACGATTTCATATGCGCGGGGTTGGCTGAAGGAGGTAAAGATGCTTGTCAGGTAAAGTGAATCTAATTTTCATTTTTGCTGTGGTTGCTAAGCGAAAGTTTTAAATACAATAGATATAAAAAAAACAGGCATTCACGTACAATTATGTCTTCGTAATTTTATAATATCTATTTGAAAATTTTTAACAAAAAATAATGGGATTTCTCAAAAGTGTAATGTGTTCTTCAATTGCTTTTTCCGGTTCGGAGCTAGTATACAGGGTGATTCAAATGAAAGAGGAGGTGTTTAAACCTGTCTGTGAGGGAAAACTACTGAGGAAATTGTAACCAAATTTCCTGAGCATACTTTCATGAGTACACAGTTTCGATTGCTGAAGGAAAAATAATTCATATTTCAACATGTAGGGGAGAAAATGATGCTAGGATCCACATTGCATCATTGAATGTACATAATAGCTATCATCAAGATAAGAGTTCATGCGTGATAACTGTATGGTGATAACATGTGTAAATTAAATTAATAACACATATTGAAAACAAACAATAGTTATCGTGCAAGATGTTATTTCAATAACATGAAATTAATAACAAATATCATTACAAAAGAGATGTGCGCAATAACTTTACTGCGAACATCTGGCATCACATGTTGAAAAATGCTGTCTTTTAAGACTGCTAAATTCGAAATTTCTTGCATAAACGCGGTTCCTTAAATGGCCTTAAATACGGAAACCATAGGGGGTTAAATCCGGTGACCGAACCAGCCAAGACGTTGGAAATGATCTGTTGATCCCTCTGTCTAGTCGATAGAGAACATGTGGAGCCGTGTCTATGCTGATGATATGATTCGACGTATGATTGTAATAAGGTTATTGCACATATCTGTTTTGTATCGATATTTGTTATCAATTTGATCTCATGTTACTGAAATAAACTCCTGTATGGCAACTGTTGTTTGTTGTCGATATGTGTTATTAACTTAATTTCTACACGTTATTTACACATTAACATTAATCGTGACAATAGTCATTAGTCTTAAAAATGGAATGAAAACTTACTAGCAGAGCCGTCAAGTGTGATTTCAAAGCCCCCATAAATGGAATGTGGAAATTGAAATGACACTAATTTCAAGAAATTTTATTTCTTTCATACACAAATACAATATATACTGTTCGTCCACGAAAACAAGCTTGATGGAACAATTAGAAATTATGGGAGAAACGGACTATCCCATTAAAACTGAGGACTCCAATTTTAGAACTTTATTTTGGCGCCGACAAACGTTCACTAAAAACAAGTTCTGAGTGTTTTAGTCCTCCTCTGCTGTAATAAATTAGCTCGTTTGTGACTTCACCTCCCGCTATTTCTAACTGTTCCATCGGACTTCATTTCGTGAACCAACAATACCTCGCACCCTAAATTCGAGCCTGCGTAGCTCTCATGTATTCATAGCACGTCAAGAAATCGTGGCTGATTCGTTGTTTACGGTTCATTTTTTTATCGCTTTACTCTTCATGTCGTGCGATTTTTTCAGCAAAGCTTTGCTTCACGAATTATATAAAAATTTGTCATTTATCGTCTCAATGGGTTTAATTATTTGTGTATTTAAAAACTAATCTGAATGCATTGTATAAAAATTTACCATTTGTCGTTTCGAAATGGCGATCCTCCACATCAAGTGCTTGGGCACAACCTGCACACTCACACGCTGTGGCCCTGCATACTAATCGGATTGTAATCCGATTGTTTCCACCCTCTTTACTATCCGTCTCTTTTCCGAAAACCAAGTATTATTTATTATTTATTTATTTATTTATTTATTTATTTATTTATTTATTTTGGCAGGGAGATTCTGGTGGGCCTCTGCTGTATCAACATGCCGAAGACACATGGAGTGCTGTAGGTATCGTATCTTTCGGATACGGGTGCGCCGAAGCTGGGTTCCCGGGTGTGTACACTAGGGTTTCAGCCTACATTGATTGGATAGAAGACTTTGTCCTTCCTAAAAAAAGCGAGAGACTCGAAGAACTTCTTCCGGACAGAAGAGATAACCAGGATCCTGATAATTCTGAGGAAGCACCGAATAGTCGCCAAAGGCTACCAAATAACCGCCAAAGGCCACCAAATAACCACCAAAGGCCACGTTGGCGACCTATAGAGAAAGTGAGATTTCCTGGTTAGAAACAAGAGATGATCAGAGAGAACATTGTTTGAGCTTTTCATCAGTCGTAACTTTGCTGTAATTTCACTAACAATATATGAAACCTCTGCAGTCCTCATTAGTGCAGGAATATTCAATTTTCGCGATTAATTGCATCGATAAAAGCACGACGCGATAATCGAAACTTCTGTAATTGAAATGTATGGTTATGTGGAAAAAAGGTTACTACAAAAGCTTCCGAAGTGAAACGTGTATAAAAACGGAAACGATAATAAAAGAAAACCTTTTTTTTAAGTATTGTCTGCCTGTTTGGATTTTTTATGGCGCAAGAGCATCTGGGCTATACTGCGCCAAACATGGCAAATTTTTAAGCATTGATGATGGAAAAAGTGCAACCCAATACCATACAAAGAGTAACAAATGCTATTATAAATGATTTTATTGTTATGAAAAAAGAATTAAAAAAATGTTTTAACTTCTTCGTGCATCAATGTGTAACAAAGAACTATATTCTTTATTTCTTCACAGAACGTTCGAGTTTATGGCCACTATAACGAGTGGTGCAGTAAAGAGGGGTTTTATGGAGTCTAAGTCCCCACTGGATATCAAAGATCTTTAAATCTAATTAAGCCCCCCATAATTTTTTAATTGCTACGCCGTTGTTTATAACTGTCTGCTCAAAAGCTCATCAACGCCAGGCTCGGATGCGGCAACTAGACCAAGAATACCACGTCAACCGGCATCCTGGAGACTCTACAAAGCAACCAAGATCCTTAACGAACATACCCTGCCAGTATACCTAGAGAACCACAACTTATACTTTAAAAATAATGATAGTCTCCTTTGAAAATTTTTTTCGGATCCCGGATTTAGCGAGCAATTTAAATGAAATAAAATAGGGAATTTAAGTTTTTGTGAAAATTCCGCCATTATATGCGGTTGGTCGTTATAATCGGCGCTCGTTATAATATTTGTAACGCTGCATCTTTATGGATTTGAGAGGGGAAATTTTCTAAATCCCCTCGTGCATCTGCCACTGCTACAAATGTTATTTCCTTAGAAAAAGGAGATTTGCCATTAAAAAAAACAAAAACAATAACGCACCACTGATTTTTTTTTTTTCATGTAATTTAAAATAGCTCACGATGAATGTATTTGAAATGACTAATTTTTTATTTTGAATATTATTTATTTTGAATTTTTTATACTGAACCTCTAAATAACAGCCGCTTCCGAAGGACGGTCGCGTTTCCACAGTCCTGCGGATGACCGTTATTGGGAGGTTTTAGTGTACAAAAAAATTACATATATAATTATATTAATAAATTACTTTTTTCTTTTTCTTTTAAATAAATTAAATGCACTTTATATTTCCAAAGGGGACTCATTATTTTTAAAGTATAATTTTTTATTCATATGGATGGGAATGTATTTTCTTCGAGATGTTTAAATTCACCGCTGAGAATGTTGATGTTCATTCTTTAATTATTAAATTATGAAATTCCACATTAATTGCTTAATATCTATAATTTTGTATAGAGTACTATTAAGTACCGTTTAAGTACTATTTAAGTCCGTTTAAGATCTCTCGTCCCCACACTCTCCAAAACGTTGGCACGTCCCTGTTAATATATATAATATATATATTAAATTATATTTATGTAACATACTAATTTATAAATGCTATATTATCAATGTTATAAGTAAAAATATTCATTGATTTTTCATTATCCTAAGAAGCCATTCTCTTTTTAATATAAAATTGAGTTTATAAAAATAAATACTAAACGCAACACAAGGTATAACACTAAGCAACGAGTGATTTAGGCTTAGTTGTAGCGGAAACACTGGCCACAGTGGCGAAAATGTTGTAACAAGAAATATCATTAAATCTCGTTGGCAATACTTGTGTGGATTAAAACTTCCAAGTCCAGGGGCATGCGCAGTTCACGCGGTCATCTGTGTAAAGAGACGCTAGTACCCCGCCTTCAAGTGGTGCAGGCTGAGCTTTCTATTTATGTGGCAAATTAATATTTGCTGCACGGATAGAAAGGCGGAAGGGGAGGGCTAATTCACCAACCCGTCTAGCCAGCGTGGTGAAATTATGGCTAATTCCTCCATTATGTTGACACACCAGAAACCATGGCCCCTAGTCTCCAGGTGCTGGAGTGCTCCTGATCAAGGCAGCGGTCAGTGTGGCATGAAAGCAGGGGGTGCTAAGAATCACTGGAATGGCCCAGGCTGCCGTTTGTTATTGACCTTGGCTACGTTTAATGGACGATCCCTTGCTTCTGAAGCAAAACTTCAGGAATTGGAAGAGGAACTAGACAAGATCAAATGGGACATTGTAGGACTCAGTGAAGTTAGAAGAAAAGGTGAAGAGTTGGTGGAACTTAAAAGTGGACATTTGTTTTACTATAGAGGAACGGAAACTGGAAGAACAAGTGGTGTTGGCTTCTTAATCAACAAAAGAATTAAAGACTACCTTCTTGAAGTTGAAGAAAAAAATTCTGAGATGTCAACTTCTTCAATAAGTCCTTCCAGTGCAGAAAAGCGATTTTTTAATTCCAACTTGAATGCCTCGGTATTTGCTTTTAGTTTCATTAAATCCACCCTCTTACTTACTTGTTTCCTAATGAGTTTCTGTCTTTCTAATTTAGTATTTAAGTGCACTTTACATCTCACGCATAGGCGGATTTAGGGGAGGGGCCCGGGCCCCCTTCCTCTGGTCAATTGTAATTTTATATCATGCTCCCCACTTTTACCATTTATCAATTGAATTTTCAAAAAAACAATAATAACGTAAATAAATGAAATAAAAATATTTGCATAGTCAAAAATAAAAAGTTTTTTGCGAAGTAAATTTGAGTGATTGTTAGAAAATGGATGAATTCAATGCGTTCAAAAAAGGTTTAGCTTCCGGTGGGCGGGTAGATTTTGAGAAAGCAGGGAAACAGAAAAATAAGGAGATTTATTTCTTAAGCTATACAGTATTCAACATAGAAACGAGGCCACCTTATGGAAATTGGAGGGGGTGACCCCCCAGGTCGTAGAAACTTTCCTTTTGGTGATGTTCCTCCCACTAGCGAGGGGGGGGGGAAGATATCTTCAAAAGAAACCTTTCCAGTAAGTAGCCGCTAATGAGGGGAAACATTTTGTCTCTGTAACTTTTTTTACATCATCACTTTTTCAAACTGTGACAAAACTTTTCTTAAATCCTATCGCTATTTCACTGAGAGAACTGCAGATCTACCCTTTTGCAGTCGGCCTGCGTCGTCTACGTCACACCCCCAAACTTGTTCCGCGCCATAGCCTGTATTTCTAGTCAGTTTTGCCACCAAATCCGTTTCTACCTTTTTTGCGAAAGCGCCCGTCAGGTTTTTACCAGATGCGTAAGGTTAATGAACGAACAAGCTAGAAAATTTCACTTTCATGTGTCCTTTTGAGGTTTAGTTGAAGTCGTATTTGAACAAACGATCCTCTGGAGCAAGTTACATCCGTGTTGGAGAGGGAAAGTGCATTATTTACACACCTTGGAATCCTCCTACACGTTATTGGAATACACTGTGCCCCATCTCTGGTAAATACTTACATACCAACATAATGAAGGCGATATTGTATATAGGTAAGTTTCCATTTTCCTACTGACTTTTTAGATCTTTGTAGGATTATCAACAAGGGATATTTTAGCCGTGGTTTTTATCTGTTTACAGATCTTGAATTGGGAAGCAAATGTCGAGTTATAGTTAAAGATAGACAAAATATCCCTTGATATGCACTTTTTCAAATAAAAAAAATCCATTGTGCACTTAGAAGCATATGTCTATCGTGGTTACAAGGTTTTTATTTTACAAAGATCGTTAATAACTGTTGAACAGTGTGCGACGGTCATTCGGAACTTACCGACACGTGTAAGATATTATTACCCTTCACAGGGATCTGCACGTCTCTGAAAATGTGCTGAAGCAAAGAGAGGAAATTTTGAGCATTTCTTCTCATTTTTTGTTCTAAACGTCACACCTAGTAGTCTAATAAATATTATTTATAAATGTACGATATAAATTTTTAATTATTAACCGCTCAACGCTGCGGAAATATGTAAAATAGTCTATGAGCTTTATCGCCCACTGTATTTTTTTTTTTTTAAAGCATAAAAATTATAGTTTTTGAATTGCATAGGATTAGGTTATTTAATTCACAGTTTTGAAAAATATGACGTATACTATTTTTTATTTTAAGGGCAGTTTTTCGATTTTCAAGGGCAATTTTCTCGCTTTAAATGTATGTTTAAGAAATTTCTGCATTGTCTTGACAAGTGGCATGGGAAAGAAAGAGACTCAGGTGACTTAAGGGCCCACCATTGTATGACAAATTACATTGTTCTTCTTAATCTTGAATCACTGGCTCATTTTTTTTCCTAAGCCTAAGAAATTCCTATAAATTTTAATTGCTGCTCGTCCGTGTTTTATCTGTAGCTATGCTCGTGACTGAAATACTCAAATTTAACATTTAATGTTTATCACAGGAATTATTTATCTACATCTACAGAGTAGCCATTCAGTCAGTTTTCCAATTCAGAAGCCAAAATCTTGTAAAGAAAGTTCTCAAGTGTGCGTTCAAGCTGTTGACTGCAAAAATATTACACGGAAATTGGTGTCAAGAAGAAATCCCATTATCTGCGGATGGAAGGGCCCAATGCCTTTGGTATGCTGTGTATCAAATGAAAGTACCAGAACTCCCGAAGTAACAGAAAAAGTCAGCAGCTTTAGCCGCATTAGTCAACCAGGTAATTTATTTTTCATTGCCAGACTGGATATTCATTGTAAGTGTACTAAACCTCCACCTTTTATCCAAATTTCCATACTATGATGTATCTCTGGTCATTGAGATATTGATGCTTTAAGATTGTGGAGAACAAAAAGTCAAACTGGATTTGATTTTTTTACTCAACGAATCCATTTTTTTTTTTTTGGTCCTGTCCCTAACTGCAGTCGCCCAATTTGGGTCGCTTCTACGGAGCCCTCTCCCACTTGAATGAATCCAGCATATATACAATGATAAAGTAATATTTCTCTTTTTTTGTTTATGATTCTTAATACATGGATACACACTAGTTGGTAGTTGGCGATTTTTTGTTTTGTTTTTTTCGTTTGGATACTAAAAAATTGACCACAAATTGAAGTAATGAAAATTTGTTTTACCTTGTGGACTCCTGGGTCTTATATTTATTTCATTATTTTGTTTCAAGACCAGTATTTCATGAAGCAAAGCAAAAGCGTGGGAAATGGGGCTGCCTAGTGGGGTTTAAACTCCCAATTTATATCAATCATTATTTTCTCATAAGCTGCATCACAAAATCTTCTTCATATGCGCTTGATGCCCGCCCCCCGTAGCCACATGAGACCCCGCCCCGAGTTTTGGATTGATACTGAAAGCTAAACGTGATTTAGATAGAGGTGGTTATCTATGTCGGCTGGAAATAAATATATAATTTATAGGTTAAAAGAATATTCTTCCACAAATCGAAGCGCCCGTTTCAACAACTTAAGTTAAATCAGCAAAAGGCCAGGCTTAGTCTTGGCAGACGAATCATAAAAGAAGACAATCGAACAAACAACCTCCCATCCTTCTTTCCTCAAAATTAGTATGAAAAAATAAGTAAGTAAGTAATACTTTACTATTCCTTGTTAACCAATAACACATGGGAGACCATACAGGCGGTTTGCGTGAGGAAATGGAAAGAAGAGCATTGGCGATGGTGGCAACGAGGACTTTCTCTTTCCGGGAGGACAGAGCACAGGATTCACGTATTCTGACAGGAAACAATAACTTGAGTAACCTTGTTCGCGCGTACAGATCCTCAATGTTATAAAGCGATTTACATTCGCTGGTGTATAACATTTACAAAGTTTATGAGCAGAGTCTTGACTCGAAGATGTTACAAATGAAGATTGAAGTCCAAAGGTGGAATCTTTGTGGGCTGCAGAGTAAGAATGTTTTTCCTTGTAGCTTGGACTGAGAGAAGAAGTAGGAGAAACAAAAATAGTAGAAAAATGTAAATGAATTTTGAGTTGACCGTTGTGGGGGGCAGTTTTAAATGACTTTTAAAGTGAAAGGCATACAAAAGAAAAATGGATAAGGAAGAGCAGGGAGAGTAGAAAAGGAAGAACTGGAAACTAAAAGGAAAGAGTAGGAAGGCAGAAGTAGCAGGCAGAGCATACTATTTAAGTACTAATCAAAGATTTTGGCTTTAAGGGTGAGAAAAGAGAGATTTAAATTCTTGAGGAATTGAATTCCAGATTTTAGAACCCATAACGGAGACACGGTGTATTTTATAGTTTGTGCGAGTCCGCGGTAGCCTGATATCGTCCTGGTGACGTGTATTGTAATCATGTGTCGTCTGTGAGATAGAGAAAGGTAAAACTAGGTCGCCTTTTGTGACTTTGTACATAAGGAGTGCAAGTTTATATTTTACTAAGAGAGTGAGAGGAAGAATGCGCCATAATTTAAAAAATTGGCCAGTGTGTTCATGGAAGCCTGCAAAGTTA